>JADRCH010000364.1:0-165108 GCA_019843965.1 Rhynchomys soricoides
CTCTTTCTCCACATCCTTGCCAGAGTCTTCTGTCACCTGAGTTTTTGACCTTAGCCATTCTGACTGGTGTGAGGTGGAATCTCAGGGTTGTTTTGATTTGCATTTCCCTGATGACTAAGGATGTTGAACATTTCTTTAGGTGCTTCTTGGCCATTCGAGTTTCCTCAGTTGAGAATTCTCTGTTTAGCTCACTTCCCCATTTTTTGATAGGGTTATTTGTATCTCTGGAGTCTAGCTTCTTGAGTTCTTTGTATACATTGAATATTAGCCTGTCCCAGCACTGGATTCACCTTAGAAAATCTGCATTTCTAGAGCTTTTGGCAACAGGATATTAGGCCATACTGGTCATTGTTTTGGGTTATAGGCATCTCAAGTGGGTAGGGCTATAGATTGCCTTTCTCTTCAACAATCAACTTTTGAGCAGTTCCAAATGGTATGATATACTCAGCAGAAGAGGGCACTGAATTATCTACGGGCTTTGACTTCTGAATGAATCAATATCAGCCTATTTCATCCACTACAGCAAGAGCTTCTAAGGTCTGCTTATTCCTTTCTTTTGCTTCAATAAGACTCCATGACTAAGGCAACAAATTCATGGAAGATAGTGAATAATTCAGACTCATGGTTACAGGACAAGTCCATTGTGGTGCAGCAAAGGCATAGTGAGAGGAACATATAAGAGCTCACTTGGGCCACAAGTGCAAGGCAGATTGTGAATCACTTGGAATGTCTTGGGCTTTTGAAACCTATAAACCCAAGCCCAGGGACACAGCTCTTCCCCAAGATTCACTGCCTTATCCTTCTGAGTTGAAAGAAATGCTTTCCCTCCCCTCCTGCCCTCCCTAGAGATAAGGCCACTTGCCAGCAGATATTCTCTGTCAACATAGGCTCTCCCAAACAATAATGGCCCTGGAATGAAAGAAATGCTTTTCCTCCCCTCCTCCCCTCTCCAGAGATAAGGCCACCTAGCTAGCAGATATTCCCTGTGGGAGGGGCTAAGGAGAACTAGATATTCCACTAGGGTCCCCTCCTTCCCTAGAAAGCAGTAGGCTGGAAGGGAGGGGCTGATTAAGCCCCTGCTACCTCATTCCCTAAAGACCAATCCATTGACACTGTTCTGCCAATCACATTGTACCTAATGGCGGCTGCTCTAAAATCCTACATAAGGGCCCTGACCAGGCTCCACTGGGTCGCCTCTGCCTCATGTGCAGGATGACCCCAATGCGTTGGAAATAATAAACCTCTTGCTGATTGCATCGCTCTTGGTCTCCGAGTCTTTTCCAGGGGGAACTACCGGTAGGTTCGACCTTTGTGTCCAACAAAGACAGATGTTACTGAAAGGCCCTGGAAGAAAAATGCCCCTAGACTCAGCACTAGAGCCCTAGGCCACCCAGGGGCCTGAGATGGGCTAAACTCACCCCCCTTAGACAGTTCTGAGAATGGTTGTTTTTACCTTGTTCCAAAAACAGGCCCACCATGAAATGTCATGATGAACTCTGTTCTGAAAATTGTTTTGGGAAAGCAGTTGTTTTGACTTGACTCCTATCCTGTTGATCAACCAAAAGTGTTACAATGACCTCTGTTTTGAGCCCCTCTGCTCTTTCCCATGACGCACGTTCCCCCTGCTCCCCCTTTTGCTTTGTGGTTTTTCCCTATAAATACCCCTAACTTCAGCTGCTCGGGGTCGATCTCCTCTGCCCCCATGTGGGTTATGAGCTCGGCCCAGTACACTGCTTCCCTGAATAAACCCTGTGCGCTTGCAGCAAGTTCGGTTTCTCGTGAGTCATTGGGGGGTCATGTCTTCCCGAGGTTTGAGTGAGGGTCTCCCCAATTTGGGTTTCTTTCCTGTGGGAGCTCATCCGGGATTTTGTGACCACCCTAGTCTCTGAGAACCCACTTGGAGGTGAAATTCTGTCCGTGTCTGTGTTCGTCTGTGTTGGGTGTCTGTGTTGGGTAAAGTCTGAATCTGTCTGAAAAGCGCTTTCGGTTTTATGACTGCTCTTAGTCTCGTAAGAGACTCTGAGTTGTGGTCGACAGATGTGTCAGGAGAGACCACAGGTCGTGGCCCTGGAGGACGCTCCAGGAGGGGAGGAGTTTCGGGGATGCCCAGAAAATTCCTATCGGGTGGGGCTCCTGTCGAACCCTTCTGGTGGGCTCTGATAGAGCCCTTCTGTTTCCTGCACGACCGAAGCCATCAGCTGCACTTTCGCTTTTGTGGAGGACGTGCCCAGGGTGATTCGGATTGTGTCTTTTGTCTTTCTGTCTATTTGTGTTATTTGTGTGTCTGACTTTCTGACTGATGATGGGACGGACTGTGGCAACTCCCCTCACTCTGACCTTAGACCACTGGAGAGAGATCAAAGATAGGGCACACAATTTGTCAGTAGAGGTTAAGAAAGGACAGTGGCAGACTTTCTGTTCTTCAGAGTGGCCTGAGGGCAATCTTGACCTGTCTGTTATCTCTGCAGTGAAAGCCATCGTCCTCTAAGAAGGACCAGAGGGCCATCTCAATCAGGCCCCCTACATCATTGTCTGGGGGGGATCTTGCACAAAACCCCCTCCATGGCTCAAGCCGTGGGCTCAGAAATGAAAGCGAGGCTCCCGAGTCCTGGCTCTCAGCGAGACAGAACTCAAACCGAAAGCAAAAATTTCAAAGCCTGAAGCTCAACCCGAGAGCCAACCCTCGGCTCCTCTTAAGATCTACCCTGAGATCAAGGAGCCCCCTGAATGGCCCCCTCCTCCTCCTCCTTACCCCCTCCCCCAGGTGCCAGCTGTTGGCGTGGAGGACGGCTGACAGTCTATTGCCGGGCTCTGGTGGCAGGTCTCAAAGGGGCAGCTTGATGCCCTACCAATTTGGCTAAGAAAAAGTTACAGCGTTTAGAAGGATTGCAGAACCTGTCCTTGCAGGATTTAGTTAAGGAAGCTGAGAAAGTGTTTCATAAGAGGGAGGAGACTGAGGAAGAAAGAAGAGAGAGAGAGGCGGGAAGCAGAGAGAAAGGGAGAATCAGAGGGATTGTAGGCAGGAGAGGAATTTGACCAGGATTTTGGCTGCAGTATTAGGAGATAAGGACTGTTGTCATTGGGGAAGTCTGCTGTTTAAAAGTCTTGCTTGCAAGCTCTGTGATCTGGCTTCTGCCAGTTCGGCAGGGCCACCTAGCTCTGGTTATGGCACAGCAGGAGCTGCTGGGAAAGTAAGCTCTGCATCTGTGGCAGGGACACGGCCGCCTGTGGCAGGGGTGGGCTGGGGGGCAAACTGTTGCTTTCTGTTGTTTTGGGTTTTTTTTCTGTGTCCTTACTACGGGTTTTTGTTCATTTAGACTTTAAAGAAGTTAGGGCGGGGCTGAGCTCAGCGCTCTGGCCATCAGCAGGCCAGCCCTCCCCCCAACCCCCCACACCCCCGGCCACCTGTGAGTGCTCAGTTTACAGCAGCAAGATAATAGAAACAGGCTCCCTCCCTCTGCTGGCAGTATTCCCAGAGGTCAAGCTAAAAGTTTTCCTAGTTACTGGCTAAAAGATTTTTTTTTAAAAGGTAAACGTTCTTGTGCCATCCTTTACATGGCAAAAATAAAGACTTATTGGTTATTATTAAAATTGACTCCTAAAAAGAGACTGCCTTTACAAACTGATTTTAGATTATTAAGCATATGAGCTAAAAACCAGATAGCAAATTCATAGCTCTGAGTTAATTGTTAGAGTATATTCAAAATATTTTAATTAAAAATAGCTGAAAATAGTTAAAAGACAACAGTATAGATCACTGTGCATAAATAGCTTTCAATAATGTCAAAATTCCACAGATTATGCTCAGAATTCTTACAGGATTAAAGATTGATTATAGTCTCATAACCAACCCAAGCTGTTTAATATTCAAAAAGATGGTAAAAGATGGTATAGACTTGAGAGGATGGTTTCCAGATAGTATACAAGCTAAACCAGGACATAACAGGTGTAAAACTATGGCAGATGGACTGGGTGTTAGGTGTATCTTATACTTTATAAATTACAGAATATTAATGGTTGTGCTCAATTTATATCTGAGAGAAAAGAGCCTTTTAATTGGACAAAAAAGAGCTGTCTATAGGCAGGTAAAAAAATAAGGCCAGAGCCTGTGATTTGGTAGAAAAAGAAAAAGAGGCAGGTTGAAAGCTTTAGAGTGGGGACAGAGACGGACAAGGAGAGAAAAAAAATCTAGTAGAAGATCCCTCACCCCCTCATAGATAAAGACCTTTCTTTTCCCAAGATTCTTGACTCACAGGTGCTGGCCATCTGGAAAAAAAAGAATGCTCTGAAAAAGAAGAATCCCCCCCCCAGACAAGGTAAGGAGCATCTGACCTGAGGTCCACCACCAGACTCCATTGACAGGTCTCTGGGAAACTGTTTGAGGTAACAAAAAAGGCTTCAGAGGCTAGAAAGACAGGGCAGGCCTGTCAAGAGAGTTAGTGCAGGTTACTGAGAAGGTGCAGAGAAAGAGAAAAAGGAGGTGAGCCCAGACAGAAATCTGGTCTCAGAGAAGTGGAGCAAAGAAGTGAGTTCAGGTGGGAATTGAGGTGGAACAGAAGAAGGCTTCAGGCGAGAATCTGATTTTGGGCTTGGACATGTAGTTGAAATGGTATAAAAGCAGATTGAAAAATTTATACCTGCCTTCAGTCTGGGAATTGACTGAGGCCATTGGGCCTGAGAGTGTCCTAGTGGAAGCCTGGAGCAAGAAATCCTAGGCCTTGGAAAAAGTGCCCCCAAGCGGCAAACGGTGTTAGCCCTGAGTGAAGACAGTGATTAGGGGAGACCCCCCCAACCCAGGGAAACTCTGAGAGAGTGCAGAGGAGAAACCCACTCAATTCTTGGTGGACACAGAGACTCAACACTCAGTCCTCTGAGACGATGGCCCCATCTCAAGAAAAGATCTTGGGTCCAAGAAGCTGTTGGCACAAAAATGTATTAATGGACTACCCGAATGACTATCCCAGTCAGTGGACCTAGGGATGGGCCAGGTATCCCATTCATTTAAGGTCACCCCAGACTGTCCCTACCCTCTGTTGGGACAAGACATACTCTCCAAAATGGGGCCCCAGATAAATTTCTTGCCTGATAGGCCACAGCTAGCTAGCCCAAAAGGAGAGACCTCTCTGACCCCTGCCAAAAAGCCGAGGGTACCTGGTTTACACACAGAAACAGTTTTCTCCATAAAGGTCAGAGACAAGCAGGTGCTGCTGTGGTGGACAACACAAACATCATCTGGGTGGAACTTCTACCTCCTGACACTTCAACACAGGAAGTGGAGCTAACTGCCCCCCCAAGGCCTTAAGCACTTGGAGCCTGCAAGATGATCAGCATCTACTCAGATAGCAGGTATGCCTTTGCCACATCCCACGACCACAGAGCTTTATGCCAAGAGAGAGGACTGCTCACACCAGAGGAAACAAACAAGAAATCCTGGATTTCTTAGTTGTCCCAATGACGCTGGTAACCGTGAGTATTATTCACACCCAGGACATCAGGAAAAAGTGGCCCAGAGCAATAACCAGGCATATAACATAGCTCGAGAAGTGGCTATGCAGGAGCCTATCCTGGTTATGGGCCTACAAGAAACACATGCTGGGAAATGGGACTGGACTAAGGGATGGCCTCACTTAGAATACACTGAAGAAAAAAGGACTCAGATTGCTAGCCACCTTACCAACTGTCACCTAAAAGAGGAAGAGAGATGGCACACAAGAAAGAAAACTATGCTCCCCAGGAAACAAGCAAAAGACTTATTGGCCAAATACACAAATGGACTTGTTTATGGGATAAAAAGCTTGTCCGAGCAGTTAATAAGACTCAGGTTCTGGGCCAGAAAGATAGTAGAACAGTGTAAAGTATGCTAGCAAGTGAGTGCTTATGCAGCCAAGAATAAACAGGGCAAAAGACCTAGGGGAGAACAGCCTAGAGTATATTGAGAGGATGATTTTACAGAAGTTAAGAAGTAGATAAGACAATGGTTCTGTTTTGTCTCTCAGGTAAGCCAGGGGGTGGCAAAAGTATTGGGACAGATTGGACACTTCATTGTGAGTACCATCCCCAAAGCTCAAGGCAGGTAGAGAGACCTTAACTAAATTGACCTTGGAGACTGGCTCGGACTGGGTGGTGCCCCTCCCCTTGGCCCTATTCCAAGCTCAGAACACCCCCTACCATTTTTAACCTGACCCCTTTTGAGATCCTGTGTGATATCCCAACTCCCTTGGTGTGCATGAGATTTGGCCCAAACTGTCTGCCTTAGATGTTCCAGGGATGCCAGAGACCTCTCACTGCTTCCAGACTGGTGACAGGATCTATATCAGCCATAGTTGCTGGAACCCAGCTAAAAGAGACCCTTCCTGGCGCTGTTGACTGCTCCCACAGTCCTCAAGGTAGACTGTATTGAGGCCTGGGTACACGCTTCCCGTGTAAAACCTGCAGATGCCCCACTCTCCAGAGACACCCCGCTAGATGGTACAGAAGATAGACAATTTGCTCAAGCTCAAGATCACTGGACCTTGATCATGACTGTTTATAGTACCTTTAGATAGCTTTCACTGTCTCCCTTGTGTTGTGGTTGAGGGTGGGTGGGGTAGCCACCAAGACCTCCGCTTTGGTCTTACAAAAAACATCAGTCATCTTAAGAAATCACTGACTTCCGTTATCAGAAGTAGTACTATAAAATAAGAGGAGATGCTGCCTTAGCTAGAGAGTGTTACTTTTATAGAGACCATTCTGGGGTTGTTAAAGATTCAATTGCCAAGGTGAGAGTAGGATTAGCCAAGTAAAAGAGAGAGAAAACCGACAGGGTTGGTTCAAATCTTGGCTTAACATGCAAACACTCTTAGTATATTGTTTTGTTAGTAAGTTCTGTACAGATCCTGATGTTAGGACAACAGTACCAGGTGTTGGGAGAACTGGCTCATGATAAGTAAAACGAGACTATAGTTCTAGGATTAGAACTATGCTCTAGAAGAAGGGGAATGAAAGACCCTGGAAGAAAAATGCCCCTAGACTCAGCACTAAAGCCCTAGGCCACCCAGGGGCCTGAGATGGGCTAAACTCACCCCCCTTAGACAGTTCTGAGAATGGCTGTTTTTACCTTGTTCCAAAAATAGGCCCACCATGAAATGTCATGATGAACTCTATTCTGAAAATTGTTTTGGGAAAGCAGTTGTTTTGACTTGACTCCTATCCTGTTGATCAACCAAAAATGTCACAATGACCTCTGTTTTGAGCCCCTCTGCTCTTTCCCATGACGCATGTTCCCCCTGCTCCCCCTTTTGCTTTGTGATTTTTCCCTATAAATACCCCTAACTTCAGCTGCTCGGGGTCGATCTCCTCTGCCCCATGTGGGTTATGAGCTCGGCCCAGTGCACTGCTTCCCTGAATAAACCTTGTGGGCTTGCAGCAAGTTCAGTTTCTTGTGAGTCATTGGGGGGGTCGTGTCTTCCTGAGGCTTGAGTGAGGGTCTCCCCAATTCTGGGGTCTTTCATTACAACTAGGAACCACATACTAAAGCACATGATCCATGGGCACCAGCATCATTCAAACCCCTAAATAGATCCTTAGCATTATCAGAAGGAAGAGAAACATCCTGAAGGCAAAACTCAAGACAGCCACTCTGGAGATATGGTTAGAGGGCACTGTTCATTTCTTTTTCACATGGAGCATTTGTGAGGAAATTATAAGTGACAAAGAAACACCATGTATATAAGTCTGTGGTCTGGGTTGGGGTTTTGTCCCTATAGTCCAGGGAGCTGTTTTTGCAGCCAAAGGACACCTATGTACCTCTCTTGGTTTATTTTTTAGTCCATGTGTTGAGATTTTCTGTGGACTTCTCAGGACATCAAGGAATGTACTCAAACTAACTTTATGGCCAGCCTCTTCATAAGAGAAATCTCAGGAGTAAGCATAGGTGTGTGGACTTGACTTTGTTATATTAGCCTACCTTGGCCTTGCAGGGACCTGACAGTCATAAGACAACTACCCTGGAAAGCACAGAGAACTATCTGTCCTATATTTGTTTTGATATTGCTGTTCTCCAAAAGTAACAACATCTGAATTTTATGTTCACATTTTAAGTCATTCTTGGGAGCCAAACCTGCGAGATGCCAAGAGCCAAACCCATGAAATTACCAGCTGTCAGTTAAGGTGCAAGGTTAGAAAGGACAGGGTGTTTGAGGTCTCAAGTCCCAGGAATTGAAAGAACATCTGGTATTTCCTGAAAAATGGTTACTGTAGTGGGTTGGCCTTGGGCCATGTGTAACCTTCCTGCCCACTTGTCTTTTTAAGCTGCTGTCCTGAAATAAACTTTGAGAGCTTGATCAGAATGCACGACTTGCCCTTCCTTGCTGTCTCTTGTCCCCCATTCTTCCATCCCCTCCTTAGGTTCATGTTGATGACCCCATGGGCCAGGGCATGTCATAATGACATCCATTTTTTATTTTAACAATTGAAGGTTCCTCCTGGCAGAAGAATCTTGCTAAGTCTGTGAAGAAAAGGATCAGAAAGTATCTGAACAGATCCTAACAGTAATCAAATATTGTCATAAAACAAAGCCCAAACCACATATTATATGTAGACAGCAGTGAAAACTTACTGAACAAAAGAGTAGACCATCTCTGACAGGTGAAGACAAGAGATATGATGGGCAAGAAGAGGGAGGCATAATATGTAATTTGCATGATACAACATTGGAGTGAAGAAAGGAAGGAAATCCACAAATCAGTGTCAAGAGACTAAAGAGACCACTGAGAAGGAATGCAATAAACCTGAAAGAAATGCTTTTCATCCTCTCCTGCCCTCCCTAGAGATAAGGCCAACTGACCAGCAGATATTCTCTGCCACCATAGGCTCTCCCAAACAACAATGGCCCTGGAATGAAAGAAATGCTTTTCCTCCCCTCCTCCCCTCTCCAGAGATAAGGCCACCTAGCTAGCAGATATTCCCTGTGGGAGGGGTTAACGAGAACTAGATATTCCACCAGGGTCCCCTCCTTCCTTAGAAAGCACTAGGCTGGAAGGGAGGGGCTGATTAAGCCCTTGCTACCTCATTCCCTAAAGACCAATCAGTTAAAGTCACACTGTTCTCCAATCACATTGTACCTAATGGCGGCTGCTCTAAAATCCTACATAAGGGCCCTGACTGGGCTCCACGGGGTCGCCTCTGCCTCATGTGCAGGATGACCCCAATGCGTTGGAAATAATAAACCTCTTGCTGATTGCATCGCTCTTGATCTCCGAGTCTTTTCCAGGGGGAACTACCGGTAGTTTCGACCTTCGGGTCCAACAAAACCGTACCATTGGGGTCCTTGTTTAGACCTCTGATGCTCTTCAACACCATGTCATTTTCTTTAAGGGCATCTCTTGATATCTAAATTTGAAATCACTGAATGATTTCCTGTGGGTTTTGTGTTACTGAGTCCTGGACCTATAAATAAATGTGTAAAATTCATATCTCAAACTCTTTGTCTTTGGATTCACTCCAGAATGGTATCTGTACTGTTTTGAGCTATGGGATTCATAATTTCATAGAAGTGAATCTTGGACACATCAAGCTCTGAACCTTGTTCCCTGTCAATCACGTTTGAAAAGGGTCAATAACCACAAAGTACAGAACTGCAGTTTTAATGTCAACTGTGGAGCCAGCCATCTTCGAGCCCCTTAAATGGGTAAAAATATTTCTTAGCATATGTTTCAAGTGTGATACCATCAGGACATGACACTTACAATGTTAGGTCTTCCAAAGTTCTACCAAATGAGGTGTGAGAGGAGGACTGTGGATCCCTGGGCAGAAAACTCCTGAAACCGGTATCCACAGACACAAATTTTACATAGTCCTGGTTGCAACAGCATCAGCAGTAGGCTTCTTCTATGGAGTGGGTTTGGAGGCAACCTTTGACCTGAGTGTGTCAGACTCAGTATGCTGGAATGTCTGATGAGACTTTTGTCCTTTGACTTTTCTCCTTTGCATAAATGCTTTTCAAGTATTTCCTAAAATGTGACTTGTCCTTATTGTGGCCAGATTTCTTGTCTCTAGTCCATCTTCTAAGACTGGGCTGATCAACTTGAACAATCTGTTCAGTATCAAGAGGCTGTATATGGAGAACAAAGTGAAAGAGCTATTGTAATTTGAGAGATTATTTTTCTTGCAGAATATATGTTCCCTGCTCTTTCCCACCAATCTTTGCACTTTCCAGACATTCTTGAACTCCACCAGTGCATATGAAATCCCTTATTACTATACTGTTCCCTCTAACCTGAAGTCTGAGCTTTGGGCTGGAGCTCTCCTGTCAAGAGAAATATAAGATCTCTGAAGTGTTAGCCAAGGAAACATGCAAGATCTGATGGAGACTGAGATAGTGGGTTTGTGGGCTCTCCCTCCACTATGTCAGTCAGGATCTTTTGGAAAGAGTTAATTTCTGCCATACTGCCTGTCCAGAGGCATCCTAGATAACCTGTGGAAAGGAACAGGTTCCTAGCACTTAGAAGTTCTGGTGTTGGTTGAGTGCCCTTCTGCACTGCCTGAACAGGTGAACAGCATGACATCTCCAGGCCTTTGTTCTTCTCATTACAATGGTGTTAAGAATGGAAACATCCAGTCGGGGTGTTCTCCTGGACACATCTAATGTCCAATCACCTGTCTTCAGACCATGACTGAGCAGCAGGTGGGGAAGAGCTTCAAGAATGGGGTGAGTACAGAGAATACGAAGACCCCAGGTACTCTGAGGGGAGAGTGAGACATAACTACACCTTCAGGGATCATATGCACAGTTATGGAAAACATCACCTGTGTTATTCATGTACAGAAGGCATGCAAAGAGACCCCACACATAGAACCTGCAGCAACACTACCAAAAATTATCCCCTGGAGACTTAAGAGCTCAAGGGCTGGGATGCAAATATAAACACTTCCAAGCATGAAGATGATGGCCTAATGGTTCTTTCTCTTTACCTGAAAAAATGTCCAAATGTTACTTCTGATAAGTACCCACTCTACTGTGCACAGCCCCACATTCATGCACCAGTGAATACATTTTATTTTTATAACTGTTTAATGCTTGTATTTATGCCTTTTAAATTATGTTTTCATTTATTCTTTGAGAGTTTCTTAAACAGATTCTGTTCATGTCCATTCCCCTTCCCCAACTCCCCCCACATCCCCCTACAAACCCTACCCATTCAACTTAAAGTTTTCTCTTGGTCTTGAAAAAAATAAGTGTATTGCTTTTTTTTGCTTTAAAGATGCTTACATGATATTTTACTTATTATACAATAAAGAAATTCATAAATTGAATTGTTTATCAAACATCTTTTTCAGACTCTCCCACACTTTTTGTCATGTAGCAATATAAAAGCTCATTCCTAGTGTCTGATAAAGATTGGTCTGAGAGTTAAGAAAATAGTCTTCAGAAGTGAGAAACAGTAAATCTATAAGGAATTAATCCTTGAATTATATCAAATTTATCAGCCTTTACAATCTGGGTCTGACTTCCCTTTTATCCATGCTTTGAATCTGATAAAACATTTTCTTACAACATAATAGAAATATTTTATCTAAATTAGAAATAATTATGAACATAGAATGATCTTTAGAACTAAAAATATCACTTGAGGAAAACAGCTATTTTGGCTGGCCAATCATAGACTTTGATTATACTGTATGTTTCTTCCTTTCTTTCAGTTATCTGTATTGCATGAAACATTTTATTTGATATTTAAAGTACTTGAAATAATTTTTTCCTTTAGTTCTAGTTTGCTTCCTGGAAATTCTTTTGATAATAAAATTTAATTGTTAAAAGAATTTTAGAGAAATGTTCCATATAGCAGTACAAATCAATATAGTACTTCTAATGAACAGTTTACCAACAAGTACGAAAGTATAAATTGTGCATAAAATTTTATCTACTAAACTTATTTCTAGGAATTTATGTTGACAAAAATATGTATGTACTATAGGATATCTATCACAGTATTATATACAATGGTGAATTATGAGAAACATGTCAAAATTAAATACAGAATCCACAAATTATGAAATTACATGTAGGCATTTCTATAATAATTAAAATACTATTTTTTGGCTAAAACTTTAGAAGACAATATTATCATCATCTTATTCATTCACATTATAAATATGATTAAAATAAATTAAATCACTTTGTAAAAACATTATGCAATTGGAAATTATTTCTGACAGATCAACTCTTACAATTGTATAGGCCATTCATTTTTTTCTCCTTTGAAATGACAAAGGAAAGTTGACTTCAGTCAAAATACCACACATAACCTAATCTCATAAATCACATGTTTAATGTTACTTATTTTCAGTAGGCTTTAAAAACCTTACTACTGTCATACTCAACTAAAAATAAGTTGACAACTCCTGACTAAATTCAGAGAAAATAAATACTAGTCTAAAATATACAAGACTCACCTCCCTAATGTGAACATAAAATTTAAATACCTCCAGTGTTCTCCCTTGAAGATATATTAGCTTCACTTTGAGCAAAGTGCAACATTCCTTTGCATTTCCCAAGGCCATTACACTGAGATTCATCAGATACCTATAACACTTGCTGAAGTTACCCCTTAAATAATTTCTATTTGACCAGTATGAAGTGTCCTTCCTTATCTTTTTTGATAACTTTTGGTTGAAAGTTGATTTCATTCGATATCAGAATGGCTTCTCCAGCTTGTATCTTGGGACAATTTTCTTGGAAAGTTGTTTTCCAAGCTTTTACTCTGTGATACTGTCTATCTTTGTCACTGAGGTGAGTTTCCTATATGCAGCAAATGCTGGGTCCTGTTTACCTGTCCAGTCTGTTAGTCTATGGCTTTTTATTGGGGAATTGAGTCCATTGATGTTAAGAGATATTAAGGAAAAGTGATTGTTACTCCTGTTACTTTTGTTGTTAGAGGTGGTATTATGTTTGTGTGGCTATCTTCTTTTGAGTTTGTTGAACGATTACTTTCTTGCTTGTTCTAGGGTGTAGTTCCCCTCCTTGTGTTGGTGTTTTCCATCTATTATCCTTTGTATGACTGGAATTGTGGAAAGATACTATATAAATTTGGTTTTGTCATGGAATATCTTGTTTTCTCTGTCTATGGTAAATGAGAGTTTTCTTGGGTATAGTAGCCTGGACTGGCATTTGTGTTCTCTTAGGGTCTGTATGACATCTGCCCAGGATCTTCTAGCTTTCTTAGACTCTGATGAGAAGTCTACTGTAATTCTGATAGGTCTGCCTTCATATGTTACTTCCCCTTTTTCCCTTACTACTTTTAATATTCTTTATTTGTTTAGTACATTTGGTGTTTTGATTATTATGTGAAGGGAGGAATTTCTTTTTTGGTCCAGTCTATTTGGAGTTCTGTAGGCTTCTTGTATGTTCATGGGCATCTCTTTCTTTAGGTTAGAGAAGTTTTCTTCTATAATTTTGTTGAAGATATTTACCAGCCCTTTAATTTGGAAATCTTCACTCTTCTTCTATACATATTATCCTTAGGTTTGGTCTTCTCATTGTGTCCTGGATTTCCTAGATGTTTTGGGTTAGCAGCTTATTGATTTCTGCATTTTCTTTGACTGTTGTGTCTATATTTTCTATATTATCTTCTGCACCTGAGATTCTCTCTTCTATCTCTTGTATTCTGTTGGTGATATTTGCAATTCTGACTCCTGATCTTTTTCCTAGGTTTTATAACTACTGGGTTGTCTCTTTATTGTTTCTGTTTCCTTTTTAGATCCTGTCTGGTTTTGTTCAGGTCCTATACCCGTTTGTGTTTTCCTGTGATTCTTTAAGGGATTTTTGTGTTTCCTCTTTAAGGACTTCTAGCTTTTTACCTGTGTTTCCCTGTATTTCTTTAAGAGGGTTATTTATGTCCTTCTTAAAGTCTTCTATCATCATCATGAGAAGTGATTTTAGATCCAAACCTTGCTTTTCCACTGTGATGGTGTATCCAGGACTTGCTATGGTGGGCTAATTGGGTTCTGATGATGCCAGATAACCTTGGTTTCTATTGTTTATGTTCTCATGCTTGCCTCCTGCCATCTGGTTATCTCTAGTGCTACCTACCCTCCCTTTAGCTAACTGCAGCCTGTCCTTCATGTGATCCTGGTTGTGTCATAACTCCTCAGAGACAAGCTTTCTCTGGGATCCTGTGATTGTGAGATCCTGGGTGTGTCAGAGCTCCTGGGATTCATGCTGCTTCTAGGACCCTGAGATCCTGGTATGACCAAGCTCCTGGGATCCTGTGACCCTGTAATCCTGGACATATTAGAGCACCTGGGAATGGAGCTTCCTCTGGGTGCTGTGGGCCTGGCTGAGGAGGTTGCGCCTAAGGTCTGCTCAGGGCACCATCCTAGGTCCAGTGGGGTTTCTGACTCCCTGGATCCTGCTGGTCCCAGTTACTCCTGGTGTTGGGACAGATGTTCTATCCTCCTCACCTCTGATCCTATGATACTGGGCATGTTAGAATTCCTGGGAATTGAGCTTCCTATGGGTGTTGTGGGACTGCCTGAGTTCATGAACAAGGTCTGCTCAGGGCACCAGCCCAGACTGGAAGGACAAGTGATTACATTTTCATGTGACTGTCCACTCCATGTCCCAGTCTCATGGGCACATCATGAAGAAATGGTGAAATACTGCAGATATACCACTGTCTGGAGATGTCCTCCCAGAAGAGTACCTTGTTAATCACACAAGCAGGGTCCAAGAGCCCCAAAAGACTTCAGTAGACTTCTTATCTCCTTTATGCAAATGAAGAGTCCAGGAACCATTTTGAACACTTACATAACAGTCAAAGGGTCAAGATCATCTCACTACATTTTGATAAAAGTTACCTGGAATCTGCTCATCATGGACCAACAGAGTCTCATTGATCCAATGACTGACAGAGCTCCACCCTCTACCAGGATTGGCTTATAAGGGCCTAGATATGTTATTGCCATCCATGGACATTCTATTTTCAGGGAAATGAATTCTCAGAGCTGGTTGGAAGGTTTATTCATGATGATAAATGTTGGGATAAATTCTGGAGGGATCACATGACATGGTGATACCAAAGGCAGGACTTAAAATGAAGGCCCAGAATGATCTACAAAACAGCATCCATTGAGCATCTAACTAATCCACCAACCAATAGAGTGGAACTTAATACACACTAGACTGCATCTTTGACCACAAAAAAAAAAAAAAAAATATGGTCCACATTGAAAAGCTGTGAGAGTGTAGTGAAGAACAAGGCATCTAAGTGTCAAATTCCTATCCTGTGCTGTCTTCCATATTAGAGCAGTGTATGGATAAAGCATGACCACTGATTCGAGACTGTGGGTACCTATCTTGCCTCACTCTGCTCACGTACCTTGAACTCAGGAAAACCCCACAACTCACTCAGCTTCTATTTAGGGCATATGCTAGGAGACTCCTCATTGCAACATCATCTAGCCTTTATAATGTTCCAGATAGTTATGGAAGGTGGGTACTGCAAAGATGAGAGCAGGATAGAATCCAAGAGGCATCAAGCACAAATGATAGGAAAGGAAGCTAAAAGCCTAAAGGATTACAAGTTAGCTACAAGAAAAGGAGCATTCATGACATCTAGAAGTAGCATCTTGTTTTACATGTTTGTGAGGATGCCAAAGACTTAGTAGAATTGTCTTTCAGCCCTGGCTAAATCTAAAACCTGAGGTGGACTTCTTTGTACTCTGGCTAGGCCAAAGCCCAACCTTTTGAAAAGGACTATTTAGGCTCCCAAGTATCAAACGAGTTCTCCAAAGTTTAAGCATCACACATTTGACCACATCACTGGGAATTTGGTAGGATTTTGCAGCTTACTATGTTTCTCTTGATCCACTTCAGTCTCACGTCTATGAATTTTTTTGGCAATTAAGCCTATAAATACAACTTTGCTAGTGGACTTTTCAACTCCTTTTTGAAAGATGGTTTTTAATGGTAATTGCACATTAGACAAGACAAGGCAGATGGTCTACTCAACAACCACCTAAGAAAAATGAGGTAGTCTGCCAGCTAAAAGCATCAGGGTCATTGCTAGAAACCAGAAGGAAACATCCCAAGAAACATGGGCCAGGTGAAACTGAGGAAATACTAGAAAGACAGAGCAAATCTTGGGGATGAGATAACTTGTTGGAGTGGAGCAGGAGTTGGGCTGCATAATAACTTGGGACAAGGGCATTGACACTTTTCTGAACACACCTTGTATGTCAAGTTTTATGTTGATCTTCATGATTGTTGACATATACCGAACAGTATAGTAAAAGCATGCAATGACAATAATAAAAGCACATGGCTTTTCAGGTGGAATCCTCCAGAGGAAGTGCTAATAACCATTCATATTGAGTTCTCCAGAGAGACTGGGGAAGTTTAAAGAACACCAGAGCATTCTGTGAATCCAGAGAGGGTGGTTGGTATGTGGGAAGAATGTGTAGGAAATGGAGACACTTCTGCATCAGAGACCCCCTGGCCTTTAGCCCAGTTGCTCCCTATGTTAAACTCAGAAGAGCCTGTGATTTCCAGGCAGCAGAAAGTATCAGACATGTGATCCATGGCTCCATGTTAGGCCAGAAGAAACAGGCTACCTTCTGATTGAACATGGTCATGTCTCAGCATCTCTCCCTAGGGCAGACCATCTCTCCCCTAAGATTTCAAAAGCCACATAACTCTGCTATCAGAGTATGGGCCACTGACTAATTAGAAGGATCCCAGTGTCATTGCTTCATGTCCCTAGAGGATATGGTGCTCACAAAGGCCAACTTACAGTCATGGTCTTCCTCTATGTGGGTCTGAATAGCTAAAACTCCCGAGGGTGCTCAAGAGAGAATCTTTTACCTCTGCTTTCCATCCTAGTATCAGATCATTTGGGCCTCAGAGAATTGAGCAATGGATTAAGTCTTCTGAGTATTTCAGAAGTGAGATCAGGACCAGGTCAGGAATGAGTGGGGTCTGAGCTACCTGCCGTTTGCAATGGGTGGGATTACAGCCTTAGCCCACCTCAAAATGCTAAGGGCATGATGAAGGAGCTGTGAAGACTTACGAGGTGGAGGGATATCCTCGGATATCATTCCCTAGGTCTACTTTACAAGGAAAGGATACCAAAGGAAGAAGATGCCCACATGGTTCACATCAAAGCCACCTGTGACTGGTCTAGCTGTGTAGTGAAGTGGGCTCATTCTATAGCTGTTAGGACATTAGACATGGCCAGCATCTGCTCATGTTCCCCAAGAGCAAGTCCTACTGTGACAAGTCTAAATATATATAAAAGTAGACTTAGTCTAGAACTGTTAGGACACTGGACATGACCACCAACTAACACCTTTCCATGTTACACAAATATAGATGTATAAGAGATGGTAGATACCCAGACTGTGTGCCCAGGTGATGGCTGTGAGAATGACAGAAATGTGTGTGTGTGAGGGGGAGGCTGTTTAAGCCAGGAGGAAGGAAACATGCTGTGTCTGTGGTCAGTTAAGCAGGGCTTCAAATGTGGCCCTTTCCTATGAGCATTGATGGGTTTCTGTGTTGTCATGGCAGTCATCCTCGGGAGAGATGTTCCTCAGTAATGTTTTCCCCTTTACCAAAAGGACACCGTGTATTATTTTTCTCAGTCATAGACAGATATGGGTAAATTTATGAAGACACAATAAATACCCTGTCCTCCTATATACTGAAAATTCAGAAACATTGGGTTGTTATTCTAGCAAGAGTAGCTAAGCTAACTCATACCTGGATGTCATTGGCTAAAGATATATGGAGAACATCTCTCACAACAGCTGCAGCAAGAGTGGTAGGACTAATCATATGCAACCATGTTTCCAACCTCAGGATGTGGTGCAATGAAAGCCTCTGCTGTAGGTGCAGAGACGAGACTGCTTGGGAGAGTTGACTTTTACATGAAATAGTCATTTCCCCATGATGCCCCCTGTGAACAGAACTCCCCTTTGTGCCCTCTCCTCTCATAGCTGTTTGGAATACCTGTGTCTTAGCATCAAAACTTATTCTCTAAGGTAATCATCTTAGTGCATCTAAAAGATGAGGTCCATGTTGAATCTCAGTTCTGTCTCTCAGGGGAGATTAAGGAAAGACCATATGAAGGGCACTTTGAATCTTGTGTTTTGGATTTGTTGTGAACCTCTGAGTGCCTCATATCACCAGTCATGCTAACAGCAACACCTTCACTCATCTTCTGGGAGGTAGGACTGTGCAGATTTGTTAGTGATCCCTAGAATACAGAAATGGAAGCATTAAAGTGGTAGATCTTGGACACATTTTCTGCTGTGGACTCAAGGTCTACCTGGTTTTAGTCATGTCAGAGGAACATTGCTCCTTGAACAGGTTGTTGTTTATTTACAGCAGATGAAGATCCCAAGGAGAAGTCAAGTGTTTCCCAGAGCATCTGGTCTCACTCAGAGTCTCTGGTAAAACCAGAGCTTGACCTTCATTCATTTGACACTTGCTCCAACCTCCTCACTGAGTGAAGCATACTAGAACAGGCATGACCTTGGGAGAGATGTGGTATATTTAATATTAAGGTGGAGATGGAAGGCAGAAGTCCCAACATGGGTCAATATCATGCAAGAAACCCACACCCCTTGGTTTTTAGACTCCAAGGTTCTACAGAAGTAGTTGTTGACACTGACAAGAAAGTAATGGAATAGGTCCCAACCTTGAATAAACCAAGAAGGTTGAACAGTGGAGCTGGGAGCTCTCAGACTAAGGAACCACACTGGGGCAAGTCATGCTGTGAGGTTTAAGATCATTTTTACAACTGAGTCAAGATTAGGGTTACTGGCTTGGACTTCTCATAGGTAAATAAGAGCATTTTGAGTAATGTTCTGCATATGCTGATGTGCACTTGCCAACCCTAAAGTGTTATAGTCATACTGGCATAGTCATAGAAGGTTCTGGCAAAATAAAGGTAGGCAGGAAGAGGATGGGCAAATAAAGTAGGATGCTAAGATTCAATAAAACTTAACATTAGAGGACTAAGCTAAGAGATTGAGGATCCCCAAATCAACAACCAAAACAATTCTGAAGGAAAATATCCCATTTTCCTGATTGTCATTTGAGGAAGGAGAACAGCACATTTATGGTCCAAGGCCAGTCATGTACTCCTCCAGTAGGCACTGGAAAAGCCTCCAATCTTTCAGGTTCATCTACCTATATAATTTTCCAAGAGCAATAGAGTTCAATCCCTGTGTCCTTTAAGGATTTGATAAATGCCTCGATAGAGGTATCCTCTGACATCCACAGGCTACCCAGAAAATATACAAGCTACCTCCCCCACACACATTGAGCAAGAGAGACAGAGAGAGAGAGAGAGAGAGAGAGAGAGAGAGAGAGAGACCAAGAGGCATAGGCAGAGAGGCAGAAAAGAACAGGAGAGAGTCAGAAACAAATGCAGAGAAAGAGACAAAGCTAGAAGTAACAGAGAGAGATAGAAGCAGAGAATCAGAGAGACAGACAGATAGAGAGGATAGGGGAGACATCAAATAGGTCATAAGTGAGAAAATATGTCACCAATTTAAAATACTTTTCACAGTTACATGCTCTCAGTGCCCATACAGGTCTTAGGGTAAGACCTGTATGGCTACATACCTAGTAGCCATGAATTGGACCTACTCATGGAAGCACAGACTAGCAGAAGAAAAATGGCATGAAAGGCTGACCAGGGCTAACCTTTCTTGGAGGGAGGGGCTCCACAACTGGAAAAGGACCTGGCAGAGGAAATAAAAACAAAGATCAACCTGAAGGCAAAGAAGTCTGCTGTGAAATCTTAATCTCTGTCTAGAAAGCATTAGACAAGTATACAGTAGAGACATCTAAGTCATAAGCTGATGACTGAGTGAAAACAGTATCAGGTATAATGTGGAGAGAAGCTGAGAGGACAAGGGAAGACACACTGCAAGATGTCAGCTTTGAGCCTAGGTAAAATGAGAAGCTGAAGCCTCTAGTCATGAATCTGACATTTTCAATGTTGGGAGCTGTGGTGTCCACTGGGCACAATTCCTGCTCTTTAATTAGAACTCTTGAGTAGTGCAGAAGTGGCCTGGAGGGAGAGTCTTCACAGAGGAATCCTCTAGATGAAGTCCCCCTGTGAGCATGTCTATCGAGGATGGATTTGATTATCTTAATTGACATGGGAAGACTCAACAATTTGGGCAGTGCCATACCCAATGCTTGAGTACCAGAATGCATAAGAGCAGAGAGATTTAGATGAGCATATGCAAGCAAGCTTATATTCATGCATTTATTTCTCTCTGCTCTTGACAGTGGATAAGACATGGGTAGAACCATTGCACATGTGCCTTGGCCTTACTGTGGTAATGCAGTATAACATGGAAGTGTCAAGTCACTGTGATGGAAATGAAACTAAAACGGTTTTGTTTCAGATATTCACATGACTCTAAAACAACCCAAGCATAACAGTGGAAGATATCTGGTTTGTTCATTAGTCAATTAAAGTTATCAAACTTTGGCTATCATGTAATGTTCAGTGAGGCACAGTGCCTCACTCCCTGTGAATGTCTGATTTGCAGTCATAATCTAAGGATTGCTTTCTGGGAGTTCTGTCAAGACTCAGAGGGACATCTATAATTGTGTGCCATGTGTCAGATGACAGCAAAGAGGAGTTTTCTTAGACCATGAACATCCCTCCACTAATGACCTTCCAGGAATTAACAATCATATAGAGATGCAAGCCTGTGATACTCTCTTAGCTTCCCTTGTGCCATCATTCCAGTGAGAGAACATTAGTGAGCAGCATCCTTGCTGCATCATAGTTTCCAAGCTAGTTTGTAAGACACAGCTTTTTAGTCTATGTCTGCCACCAGGATGGTTATCTCTCCTGAGATTTATCTTTCTGTCTTCCTCAGAGTTCAGGGCCAATCTGCAGGTCTTCAATGTTTCCCATAGTCCTATCTCTCCTTTCCTGATGTCTCACCTTCTTTTTCTTGCCTTACTTAATTGGCCATCAGATTTTTATTGACAAGTGATGCTTGTATACAGTACTAAAGAGATTCTCTCCCTATATTCCCCTCCATAGTCCAACTAAACATCCACCTCTAACGTTAGTAAACTATAATCCAGTGGAACAACTCTGAAAACTAGCAGATAAGAATTACACTTACAGTGTCCATTCTATCTGTATTTAACCACATTGGGGAAAGAACTCTACAATCAGAACTATCTTGGTGATTGAGTTTGAGTTTCTATAGAGATATCATTTTCTATCAAACTATGCATTGATAAACCAAAGAATATCTCCGAGGACCTAATAACATTTTCTCAAATCCTAAATAATTTAAGATGAAATATGAGACTATGACTACCTAGTCTTCAATCCCATCAGAGACCTGAGGGGTTAAATGGCCTGAGTGTCCTGGAAGTACAGCACAAGCAGCTTCCAACTCTATAGAAGTGACAAAGACAACTGGTGGCACAGTCACCCACAATGTCTAGAGTCTTTGTAGCATCTATCTTTAGCTTTCCTGTCCAGAATATCTGACAGAATTTTTTGTAATGCAGGAATTATGTGAGACTGCTTACCTTGTTCTGAAAGAGCTTGGCCATCTACTTCCCTTTGTTATTTATCCACAGTTGGACAGCATTCTGTCTGCAATTTAGGCAAGCACAGTTTCTTTCCTGTGTCTAGCATGTCACATTTGAAGCAAACGTTATATACAGGTACTTCAATGCTCATCATCTTCTTTGAAGTAGTGTCGGTGTCTTGCCAGGAATAGACAGGTCTCACTTTATGAGCCCTTTATTTAAAAACATCTTTAAATGCCATATTCTATAGATGTTTGTGAAATTTGAAGACTATTTGTCTACAGTATATGTGAATTACTTGTTCATAGCTAACTACTATCTGCTCAAAAGATGACACATTTTCTGTAATCAACAATACTCATATCTAATAAGCCCATAAGTTTGATTGACTAACTAGTAACTTGCACTCCTTAATTTTCCTAGACATTTTTCAACAGCTTCCTTGAAGGACTAGAGCTTCACATTACATAGGTACAATACCGTAAAGAAAGTTGAAACATATATACATAATATATTCTTGCAAATAGATTCCTATTCTGGACATGATACAAAGACTATAGCAAATGTGAAAATATTTGGCTTCTTCATGTTCTTCAGTCTAAAAGTAGATTTAATAATCTACCGTTTTATTCAGACACACACACATACACATATGCACATATTTATATGTGTATATAATAGCACATATATTATTATTATTATTATTATTATTACTCTAGGCCCCTTCTTCTTTTCATAACTTCTCCCCCTTTTCCTGAATATTATATAGGAGCAAGAGAAAGATAGAGGAAAGAAAAATGAAGAGAAAAGTCTTTGAGTCTAACAGCTCTTACTTTGATTCTACCCTGACAAGGTCAATTAATGTCTTTTAACCAATCTCCCTTAAAGAAGGACAAACATAAATAACCTTATTTATGGCCAAACCATCCACCCCACTTTTGGTAAATGGGGTATCATTCTCTTGAAATTGCTTCCTGCTCTTTGGTGGTATCTTTTCCTTATGGGTGTCCCAAGAAATTTGGAACATTGGCCAGTGATAGGAATGCTGGTTGTACTATTATTTGTGCAAGTTCTGTGTCCTGACAGGTGCTGGGCTTAAATCAAGGCCCTCATGGAAAAGTGTGAGAGCCTGGATGAACTGGGATCAGCAGCTTTAAAGCTTTCCTAGATGTGAGTTTTGATGAAACAGCTATTGATGTAGTCTGAGGTTGAGCCTAGCAGCATGCTAGAATAAATATGTCTCAGGGCAATAGTATCTTACTCAGCATCCCTGAGGGTGAATCTTGCCATGGCTTCTTTAACTTCATTGGTGTCTGTAATCATATAAACTTTTACAGGTAATACACATTTTTGCATATGTAAGGAATGTTAGGGGTGCTCAATCACCTAAAGGGGATTTGATGACGTCTTTTTGAGCTGGTAAGACTTTTGTTTTTTAAGTTAGCTTGGACTATATAACCAAAGTTTAACATGAATTTTCATTCATGCCACTACAAAGGATACCATGAATCCATCCTGAAGATTCTGTAGCCAACAAGATTTATTGGCAATACTTACCTGAATTCTTAGCTAAAGACATTTTCGTGTCTCAGCCAGTCTAAGTACAGTTCCCATGTAGACGGATCAGCAAAACAAGTTACCTATTTTGTTGGTCTTCGTGATTTCTTTCTTGTCTGTAGCAAAGATCTTCAGGAGGTCTCTCCCCATCAACTCTGAGTTTTATTTGTTTTGAAGGATTCGACAATTTTCCTTTTCCTGTTGAACAAGATCATCTTTTCTTCCCCTATGCAGCACATTTGATGCCTTCTGTTCGGAGGTTATCACATATTTGTATCACATGTTTGCTTTCCAAATTGACAGGGCTTTATGTGAGCTAGTGCTTTTTAGCTGCTTTATTATCTGTCTCATTGGCATTTTAAAAATTCAAGTCAATAAAGCTTGATACAAATTCTCTTTAGGACATCCCAGATCTCCCTTTTATTTTATGAGAATTTCTTTTAAAGCCCTGTGAGAGCTCTCCATAATTGCTTGACCTGTAAGTTAGTAATATATAACATTTTGTATGCCATAATGTAAAAAGTACTATAATGAATACTCATGTTAAAGCATCATCAGCTCTGGTCTGCAAAGGCATTTCCAAGTTAGCCATCATCTCTAATATATGTGCAATTTCAGAACCATGCCTTTCAGAACTCAAGACCAAAGCTTCTTGGAAGTCTGAATATGAATCCAGTGTATGATGAATCAACATATGTACATACTTTAAAACTCCAAATTCTACAAAATGAAAGACCTAGTCTGTTATATATAATTGCTTTAAAATTTAATTTAATTATAAATCAGAATCAGGATTTTTAACTGGGAATATTGAGACTGTGGGCTGCCATTTTCCTTCTTCAAGCATTTGTGAAATTTTCTATCTGGAAATTCTGTGTCTTCTCTCATTCTAGGTTCTGGATTGGATTCTTTCAAGACTGTTTACACTGATTTTAAGAGTTCTCTCATCTCTGTTCTATAGTGTATAACCTAGCATTCCATCCCATTTCTGTCCTCTCTAAGTCGGCTTTATTCTGAACCTACTCAAAGGTGTTATATAAAACTACAGTCATTACAGAACATATAATCAGTTCTTGCTTACAGTCATACAGTCAAAACAAAATTATATTGGGTCCAAATACTATGGGTCATTGTATTTTTCTCCATTTCTTAATGCAAAAATATTATGTTTTCCTTTCTGTAACTCTCTCCTTTCTTTGGATACTTGATTATATTATTTATAAACAAATTATTCCTTTCTAAGATTTTATAGCCAGGTTCTCTTCTATTTTATTGTTTTCCAATTGAATATATTTCCCCATGAGAAGGATGGGGTTTCTCTGTGACACCACAGCTCAATAACATGTTCTTTTTGCCTTTCGTTTTTCAGGCTCCTCAGGGCAGCACATGTCTGTGGCATTTGGCTTTCATCTCTCTGCTTGGTCCAGTAGGCTGCCCTTGTTTTTGGGCTAGAGATTCTTGTTGCCCAGTATCTGCTGCCCACCATGGGAAGGTATATCAGGCTCCCAGAATGCCACTGCATTGTTTTTGTCTAGAGGCCATTGCAGGCTCTTCTCACAGGCACAAGCTCCTTTCTGACAGGTCCAGTCTGCTCAGTTCCTCTGCTGCAGCAGGGAAGTACATTAAAGCTGCAGCCTGAGAGAGATCTTTGATCACCCCCTCCAGCTTTTTTGTCTCAGTTAGAAGGCAGCACTTGGGAAGTGCACTGAGGGTCCAGTAGAAAAGCCCTCATTTTCTCATCAGGTTATTTATTTATTTATTTATTTATTCACTTATTTTAGAACAGCCTTCTGTATTGCCTCTCTGTGGTTCACTGATCCTTTTCTATGAAATTGTCTCTCAACTAATAGTTCTCAGGCTCTAAGCCTGGATTTTAGCCTTACATTCATTGTACTATTGGTAACTATTGCCTCCAACCCAATCTTGTCTTTCCCATTGTAACGACCATTAGATTTAATAACTGAAATGTCCAGGCCATATTCACAGTCTAGCTCATAACTTATGTTGCTTGTTTATTCTGTTCAGTATCTGACACATTTCTGGTTATCTGTCCTCAGTTTCTTGAGTCCCACTTCATCAGATTTCAGCATTAAATGTGTACTCTTGCCCCTTTTCCAGTGTACTCTGTCACTGCTGGTAATTCTCCCTTCTATTTCTTGACTCACCCAATAGCACATAACCTTTTTTATCGGCAGGTGATGCTTGTAGAGATAAATAGGAGAGTATCTCTATAAGTGAGTTTTTTCAAAGCCATGTTCATAGGCTTCATATTTTGTGATCTGGAGTAAGAAAGGCATAAAGATTCATGGCATGAGGAGGTTTTGGCCATCTTTAACCTAAATGAGCTGTTGTTTTGTTTTGTTTTGTTTTTTCTGGCCCAGAGTCTTGCTTCCAGTGTGCATTACAGCGTGCCATTAGATGTGAAGACCAGAAAAGAGGTGGGTTCCTCTGGATTATCTTTGGCATGAAGATACTCATCTTCTGAGAATCACTGAGGTACCTCAGACTAACCTCCAGCCTCTTGTCATGACTCATTACTTCAGGGAGTCTTGCAAAACCACTTAGTTGACTCCTTACAGATAGGAGAATGGATTTTTAGTTTTCCCTTGTGATCATGTGACATGATTTGCCCTTTAAGTCAGTTTTCACAGGAATATCAGGACACATTCCTAGAGAACTGCTTCAGCCTCTGGTCTGCTTTGGGGGAGTGCTCCAGTTATTCCTGTCTCTTACTTGCTCAGACACTACTCCATTTGTGGGTCAGGATCTCATTCTGAAGTAGTAGTCTTGTTTGTCTTTGATACACACACTAACTAGCTCATAAGCACTGGTAGGGACTGAGGAACCAAATAGAACAACAACTCTGTCATGATTCACATCCCTTGTTCTGGTCATTTTCTCCTCAGACACAGGACATCAAGCAGTGGACTAGAGTGTTTCATTGTCCCTTGCAAATGTATTGTTTATTATCTTAGTGTAAATGTAGTCTCTCAGGCTACTGCCTCATTGTGGTAACTTAAACCTAGTACTAAAAGGTTGTGGCATTAATGTGATGTTAAAAAGACCTAGAATGTTTTTTGCCTCTGAGACTTACTATGGGATAAACTCACCCCTTCATGGTTCTTTCTAATCATTGGAAATATCTCCCAGTAAAACAGCTTCCTTGTCTTCTTTTCTCTCTCTTCACTTCTCTCTTAAGTAGCCTGTTTTCCCCTTTTTTCTCTTGAGTGTGAGGCTTAGTCTCTTCTGTCAACTATTCCTCTGATTCGTCACTTTTCCTGCCTCACAATTAAATATACCTTTTAAATGTTGTGCTACTTTCTACAATATTAACCTTACCTTTGTCGTTTGTGATTAAGGATGTGTACTAAGGGTGAATCATACCACTACTAGGAACATGTTTTACCAGGAAAACATCACAACTTCTGCTATCAAAGTGTAATCAAATATCCTGTAAGAATTAATGGACATTGGTACTAACATTCAGCTGTTTTATTTCCCAATTTGCATTCTATGGCTGTAATCAATTCCTCAACCAAAATCATGTTATGGAGGAAATGGTTGTTTTAGTTTTTATATCCCAGTCAAATAATTCACTGAGGAATGTCAGGGTAAAAAGTCAAACAAGAACAATGGCAAGAATCATAGGAGAAATTTACTTACCTACATTTTCTCCCTGGTTTCTTCAGCTTGCCTTGTTATATGACTGAGAACCACTGTTTATGGTGGTACTCCCCACAGTGGTCTGTAAGAACCTCATCAGAGATCAAGAAAAGAGCCCATGGACATGACCACAGGACAAAAAGTGGAGGTAATTTCTTAGTTGAATGTTTTCTCTTCTTATATCTGTTTTGCCAAGTTGACAAAAACCATCCAGTACTCTTGCCTTTTCTCAGTGTGAGTTTAAAGCTCACTCAGCATACTGAGAAGAGGCAGTGCTCTCTAAGAAGGTGAATGGCCCAATGATAAACTTCTACTTGTTTCACTTTTTTAAAGGCAGATCCATGGTTGGTTTTGCTCTCTAAATCTAGAAGTATATTGGAAAATTATGCAATGAATTCCTATGCCTTTCCAAAAGAAAGACAGTTTATGAAGGTTAGTCAAACAATTCAGAATCTTCTCTCTACAAGGAAGGGGGCTGAGAAGTGATCAAAAAGGAAGGAAGCACTGAGGGCTTTGATAATAGAAAAGGCCCTGGGGTGCACGGGGGAAGAATTCCTTCTTGCCTTCCCCTGAACAACTGTTTTAATAAAACTCTGCTTCTGGCCTTTATTTGAGGATCTGTTACTTTTATTGCCACCTCCTGTTCATTGTCTTTAGAGAACTTCCTCCTTGCTGTACCTAACCCTGTCCCCAGAATTTCATGTGTCCTTCCTGCTCTCCTCTGATGTTGGGAACAATCTGGTGCTGTGGAATGAAGCCCCGTGTGTTTGTCCCAAGGTGCTGTGGCTCTGGGTGGGACAAGACACATGGGAAGTAGCCGGGCATCTTCCCACACAGCCCGAAGGGCAGGTTAGGGGGCTGTGGGAAGCCTCTGCGGGCCCTGCCTGTGGGTGGGGGAGGGGGCCATTCCTGGGGAACTCACAGCAGCCATCTCTGTGGGTTGTCTAGCAAGGGGCACTGTAGTAGCAGCAGGGTGCCACAGATGGGCTAGCTGGAGTGCAGGTGAGGTTCCTGACAGGACCAGATCTCGGCTGCTTTGGGCACCGGGCTATCTAGGAGCACTGGGGTTCCCTCTGTGGTGAGAGATTAGCTGCTGCTCATTAATCGAGGGCGGGATCCCTGGCTTCCCAAGGAGGGTCCTGATGGAGAGACAGTCTATAATTCTAAGGCATTTATTTTCATCATTTGGAAAGTGGCATGGATGGAACTGTACCTCCTGCCTCTCCCAGAGTGGCAGGGCAGATATAGTAACTGGGAAGGGACGTGGCTAAGCCTCTAGGTGTCTCACTAACATGGGGATGGCTTGGGGCTGTGTGGCCATGCCTCTACCAGAGCGTGATATGTGACCATGGGTGGAGTCAAAAGGCCTTCCGGGAGCTTTGGCAAAAACGTTTTCCGGTCCCTTGTGAATTACTCTGCTGGGTCTCCTAGAGTTTTCAGCCTGTGTCTAACCAGATGCCAGACTGCCTGCCAGATCACTGCCCCACACTTTGAAAGAACCAAGGCTTCCATTCTGCTGTCCCCTTCTTCCTTGATATCCTTCTGGGGATCCTTCCAACTCTGGCTGCTTAGTGATCATGGTGAACTGCCAGCCTATGAAATCATGTTACTTCTGTTGTTTTGTGTCTATTTCAGTGAAGATATCAAGAAAATCTCCCAGTTTCCTTTGAGGAAGGCCATCTCCATCACTTTGGCATTGATGGTCTCGTCCAGCTGTTCCTTAAAGACTTTCCAAGCATAAGTGTTGTGCATCTCAGTAGAGCACCACAGTATCATGGTCACAAGCCCAATTATGAGTTGATCAGGAAGTTCTTGTTGACTGATGTGGTCCCTGAGATGTGGATCAGAGCAGCTCCCAGGGCCTCTACAGCTCCATTCTCTTCAATCAGCTTTTCAGCTGACTGCTTGAAATAGCCAATGGCAGTGGGAGGCAGAGAATCTAAATGCCTGGTGGCATCTTTGCTGGAAGCTTTTATTATCTCTGTTGCAGAAGGAACACTTACCAGTTTAAACTTAATTTGTGCTTTCTACTTCACTTGCCCTAACTGGTACTCTTCTTTGTGTGGATAAAAGCAGATGCAGACCCCTGTCCTTCCAGCTCTGCTTGTTTGCACTGAATGATGAATGTAAAGACTTCACATCCTTTGGTGGATAGCTATGAACAACCAAGTCAACCTTAGGGATGTCTATCTGACCGGCAGCAACATTGGTTGACACCAAAACTACAAAATTGCCATTTTGGAAACCTTTCTGGGTGATTTCCCTTTGCTTGTGCAGAATGTCGCCATGTGAGGCCTGGGCATCCTGCTTTATGCATGTTTTTTGAGAAAGCTCCTGGGCATGCTTCAAGGTTTCACAGAAGATGACTGTGTGCCCTTGATGATCACTGTACATGTGGATCACATCCCCAATCATTGTTTCCCTCTCTCTCCAGTGACAGCTAATCTCTAGGTGCTCCACAGTTATGGCTGCTTTCTGAGTCATTTTACCAATCAGGTCCACCTGTTTGTATGTAGATTTCATGTATTTCTTAGCAACACTAAATACCCAATGAGGGCAAGTTGCAGAGAAAAGCAATGCTTGGGGGCTTTCTTCAGAACCTTTCTTGTATGCCATACCTAATATTTCTTCACTTGATCAGCAAAACCCATACCCAACATCTGGTCCACCTTATCCAGGACAACATGTTTAATTTTGGTGAAATCTAGCTTGCCATTCTGCAGGTGGTCTTCAATATAAACTGGGGTACCAACCAGGATATTAATCCCAGTCTTCATTAGTTCACTTTGACCACCATAGGGAGTTTCACTGTTAAAACAAGCTACTGATAGCTCTTTGATTATGTCATTGAAGACTTTGCTCACTTGATTTGCTAATTCTCTTGTAGGTGCAGTACTAGTACCTGCGGGGCTCCTCCTCTTTTCCTCTCTTGTAGCCCACCTTCAAGTTTCTCAATCAAAGGGATAGCAAAAGAGAATGTCTTTCCTGTTTCTGTTTGTACCTGGGCAATTATGTCTTTCCCACTGTATGCACAATGGGATGTCTTTGATTGTATATTAAACAGGAATTTCACCACATGAGCTTTGAGAAGCCTGACATCCTTTTCAGATATGGGAAAATTAGAGCAAGCTCCTTCTTTCTGTTTCTTTTCTGTCTCGCTGCTTCTTTCTTCCTTTTTCTTTTTTTCTCAACAGTGTAATCTAAAAGAATAATAAAAATGGTTGGGTTTCAGATCTTAATACATTCTTTTTCAAACAGTTGACGAATTATCTACCTTTTCTGACTAAATGTCAGTATGTTTAAATTTAAAAGACTTGGTTCCTTGGGGTTGTAGTAGTTAATTTATCAAGAGAATTAAATCTAAACAAGTCAATGTCTGAGCTTATAAAGAGTAATATGCCAGAAACATCTTGGGCAGACAGGACAACAAATAATGCTAATATTACTCTTCCCTCATAACTATATTAATTCTTATACATAAATTAATTATACATTCAATATGCTGTTTTAAAGCAGTCATGCCCAAATAAATTTATACCATGGAAAGATGTACACACACTATATGCCTGCTTAATCACAGCTTTTTGTCCAACAGTCCTTGGCACATGTTGACAGAATCCTCAGTTCCTTAAGCTAATGTAGGTCTGGCTGTCATATTGTAGAAGACACACTGAAACTTCAAACCTCACCAAGCTGTGACTCTGTTGTTGGAGAAACCAGGAGAAAACCAGTGGTAGTCAAAGTTGAGCTTGGATCCCAGCCACTGGGACAGTATGTAAAACACCTTGCTAGTACCCGTTAATGAGGACCCCAGATCTCTTCTTCGAGAGTTACATGGGGTATGACGGAATTTCTGACAGTGCCTGTGGAACCCTACTTTGAGAATCACTGGCTTAACTAGGGACTGAGCACCAAAGACCCCATTGCATTTCAGTTATAACAGCTACTGTCCACTACTAAACTGTATGGAGGCAGTGTGAATCTGTTTCTTTGACACCATTGCTCAGTATCTTCTGATGTCAAAAGATATCTGGGCTTGGCCCTCGGGGTACTCCTCTGCTAGCCCACAGTGCACTTCACAACTAAAGCCATATACAGTAAATTTGAAATATATTTAATGTTGAAAAATTTACCCTAGGGGACAGAGGTTGTAAAATGAAAAGGCAGGTCTTCATGTAGTCCTTGAAAATGAGGTTTTTTTTTTTTTTTTCAAAATAATTTCATTTTACTTCTGAGCCCAAACACTCTATTAGGTAAATAGGCTCTTGTACCTCAGGGATATGGGGTAGGGGCTGTGGTCACTCCTGGACTCTAAAGCAATGTCTGGGCCTAAGAACCCTGAGCATCCAGAAGACAAATGCCTTCCTCAAGTTTAGAAGAAAGGTACCATATAAATCCTTGAAGGAGGCCCAAGCAACAAGCTTTTCAGTGGGGCTGGGAAGGAGCCATTTCTGAGTTTGTTGCAAGATCACAAACAAAAGCAGCACACAGGCTCCAAGGCACAGGCAGGATGCTCTGTCCTTCTAGGCCCATGACATACCCTAATCAGCTCACTGAGCCAGGCTAGCTAGCATGTCTTCTGTTTAGGGAAAGGGGATCTGCAATGGTGGTGAAGTCCTCAGCACCTACTGCCCCATCACAGCACTGCACACTCTTTGAAGTCCTCAGCACCTACTGCCCCATCACTGCACTGCACACTCTTCCTTGAACTCAAAAGGGTCTTCCAAGTCAGGTGTACTCTAAGTGTTTACAGCAGTGAAAGGCAGCCCCCATCTGACCATGTGGCTCTTCCATTAACTGCTTTCCCAATCACAGGGGACAGGAATGTACCAAGAGAGCCTGCCCAGGCAGCCCAGGATGGGCCAGGCTAAGAAGAAGCATGCACTTTTGAGGGCCTGAAATGGCTGTTGTCAGGTAAGTGGAAGCTCATGTGGTCACTGTGTACAAATGAGGGGCTCATCTTATGTGGCTCAGTGGGGAGTGGGCCTGGTGGTGGTTTCTGGCCCTCCACAACAGAGGGTTGTGTGCACAGCTGGCTCCTGGTAAGGTGCAGTGTGCTGGGGCTATGCTTGGGTGTCAGCTGGGGGGGAGAGCAGTGGGCTCAGCAAAGGGGTGCCAACAACTGCCCACCTGATTAAAGCTGGTGTCACCAGGTGATGTCAGAAACACACAGCTCCTGGCTCCCACAGCAGAACAGCTTCTACACCCAAAGGTGAAAAGGTCATGAAATAAAGGAGACTTGTCCAAGGTAGGGGACAGTCTTCTGAGGAACACAAAGCAAGCTGTCTTCTGAAAGGATTACCTCAGGACTAAGTTAAAAGGACACATGCTTATCTCTCCCTTGAGTCAAATTTAAGATTACTACTGTTGGTTCTTCCAGAGGGTCATGAAAACAAAAACGACCTTAAGTCTTGAAAAAAGAATTCAATTTGTTTAAAAGAGCAACAGTGTTGGGGGAGAAACAAAATCTTGGCTCCCAAGCTGTGTTAGCATCACCTGGCCTCAGGAAGTATCCCTGGATATCCACCCACTTTCTGTGAGGACATTTAAAAGCCTTTTCTTTTGTACCTTGTCCAGATAATTGGGAAGGCGACTTTTATAGAGAATCCCTTGCTACTTCTGGAGATGATCTTTAATTATAATAGTTTTCACAGTCACATAGCATGCAGAACTCAAGTTCAATGAACTACAGAGAACCTTCTACCGATCTGACAGCTGCTCAAACCCAGGAAGGTTCTCAATGGCTGCAAACTTGCTGTCTTTGTCATCTTCCTTCCCCCCTTTTGGAGATGGCCAGGGTTTTGTTCTTCCTCCTCTTCCGTTTGTGTCTAGCAGCCTCATATTCACCCAACTCCTCCATCTTTCTAATGTCATTGCGCTGGTACCACTGCAGCTCTCAGATCTTCGCACAAAGCATCTTCTCTTTTTCTATGTTTTTAAAAAAAAAAAAAAAAACACCAAATTCTTTGCAGGACATGAACTAGTAGAGCGGCTGTAGTTTAAGCTGCAACTATTTCTCCTCCTTGGTGATCTTTCTCTTCAATGTCTTCTTCTTCTCCTTCTTGTCTTTGCCCAGGAATACTGGTACCAAGTTATAGTCTTGGGCAATGTTCTTCTGGTTGTGCCTCTCCTTCAGCTTCCACACATATATGTCTATATGGGGCATGCTTGAGCTCGATATGCACCAGATCATCATCATCATCATCACCATTACCACCACCACCACCACCACCACCACCACCACCACCATCATCATCATCCTCATCCTCATCCTCATGGTTCACAGACATCCCACTGATGAGCATCTCAGCATCTTGGTCATACTCGATCTCATAGTCATCCCGCAGAGGCATGTAACCCAGCTGCTGCTGCTCAGCCACGAAGATGTCCAATGGCGGCAAAGGTATGGTCAGGCTAAATGAGACAGGGCCTCCCCTTGGACAGGTATGATGTGCCACCAGGTTGGAGATGGTTTCAGGGGTGCAGGCTTTCCCAAATTTCCAGTGTATATACATGCTAGCGTAGTGCTCCTTCACTTCTTGTGGAGTCCATGAAACACACAGCCACAATCAGTTGCTAAAGCTGAGCTGCACGATGGCATTTATGATTTAAATATGTAAAATAACTAAAAACTAGAATCACCATGTGGCCCAGCTATACAACTCCTGTGTTATATACTCCAAGGACTCATAGTCAACATATCACAGAGACACACCCATAGCAATGTTTATTTTAGTCCTATTACAGTAATTAAGTTGTGAAGCTAACCATTGTGTTCTTCAAGAGATGAGTGAGTACAGACATAATACACACATGTGGAACTATATTTGGCCACAAATAAATAAAATTATGTTGGCTAGAATCAGACTTGGTGCATCTAGACACTGTCATATTAAGAGAATCAGTCTGAGAAAAACAGATTTTATATGTTTTCTCTCATTTGTGAATTTTAGATTTCATATAGATGCAGAAAACAGGTATATATACATGACATGAAAGTAGAAATGAAACTATTGCAAATAAAAAGACAAAACAAAACAAAAAGAAAACAGGATAGCCACCACAGGGACAAAGGAATTATTGGCTCAAGGTTGTACATGAAAATTCCTGAAAAGAAGCTGTGTCTAGTTATGAATGAAAAACTCCTGGAAGAGGTATGAGTTTGCAGAGTCTTCAGGAGCAATTAATATTTCAGTAGTGTGGAGAAATTTGAATATTAGAGGATCATTATCTTGGCTATTTTTAACTTCTGGAACAGCTAGTCCTTGCCCCATTCTGTATCTGAATGAATATCTTGTGATAATAAATAAAAAAGATCTTAGATGCTATTAACTTAGCAGAATATTAGCTTTCCAAGAGCTAAGAGTGTCATCAATAGCATCTTGGGACTATAAAATAAAACTCATAATCTCATTGCCTCTGACTTTGTTGTACCAACTAATGTATCTTAAACTTGTCTTGATTCATGACTTTCTTTGTCCTATAAAACTATAAAAACTTCATAAAACTGCTTCTGAAGTGGAACAAGGAATTTGGGGTAGCCTAAATCTGTATTCCTGGGATGTGGTGACTCAAAATAGCTCCCGAATGAACTATATCTTTAAATCAAAAATAAATAAATAAATAAATAAATAAATAAATAAATAAATAAATAAATAGAATAGAATAGAATAATTGTGGTTGAAATGTGCATTTTCCAAGAAACAAGAAGATGTCGGTTGATCTCATGTACTTCAGCAGCATTGGAACAACTTTCTGCTGGTCCACATTTGTAGATGGCCATGAAGCTGAATGTTATTTGAAGGAGAAGATTTCATCTGACTCTTGGATAACAGTTTATATCAACGGGAATTTAGTCTGTTCCTTATTTTATTTGTATAGTATAAATTTTTCTTCCTTATTATGAAAGAACTTTCAGGTTATTGAGAAATATATTCTAATTGTTAAAATTTTCTCTTAATATTTGATGAAGAATGAGGTGTGAAAAATGCTTGTAAATGTAATTTTTAAGCATTAGCCTCCTTCAAGTTGATTTATTTAATAAGAAAACTGTAAATTAGATCATCAAAGTTTCTGTGTGTTAGTAAGAACTATGGGCATTTTTTTTCCTGGATTTTGATCATAATTTAAATTTTGGTAAAGCCTATGTCATAAGTCCAACAAGACAATTATGATATTAGCTGATTGTCAACACAGTGAAGCTACATATATAATAAGGCCGCCAGATGGCAGTGTCTCATTTTCAGTGAAGTATGTTTTAGAACCTTGGGTCTGAACACTGTCATAAATTGTCATTCTTAAAACCTGTATTTTATTCTTTTTCAGTTAAAGCAAAAGTGGCAATGACATAATAGAAAATAGAGCTCATGGAAAGTTAGATTGGTCATGATGGGTTAGAATTACTTAATATGTTAGTTGAGGTTCTTAGGTAAGGGACAAGATATAAGCTGAGGATTATTAGACAGAGAGAAGGAATAATATAAAATATAAGATTCTATGCTGGAATATCTTCTATTAGGGTCTCTAAGAGACAGATATTGCTCTGAAGATTGAAGAACTGTGCCCCATAGCAAGTAATGTGAGGATAGAAAGTCTGTATGGCAGGGTAAAGAAGATTTAAGAGAGAAGTTACAGAGATATATTGTAAAAGGGCATTGAATGCAGTTCTTGAGTGGAAAGACAAGCTTATCAGAGTCTATTGCAGCATGGTAGGAGGAACATTGACAGAAGCCATCTAGGAAAGGCTAAGGTAAGCAAATGAATTTTCTGGAGATGGCCTATCATTTGGTTTGGTTCTGATGGTTGGGTGAGATCTAAGAATGCAGGGTCCTTAGAAACTCCATCCCAGGATTGCTTCTTGCTCATGATTTTACTTTCCTATCGCTATTTCACAGCCTAATCATTCTTGGGAATTAGCCCTCACACTTGGGCTAATGCTGTGTAGACACATTGATGATTTCATAATTCCAGTAATGATTATATAGAATTCCTAAATTTATACAACTAATTTCAAGCCCAGTGTAAAATAGAAGCTACAACTAGAGCACTGTAAAACTTCATGTGTCACAGGATAATTGTACTTTGAAAAGAAAGCAAATTAATGATCAATGAAACATTCCTTCTAGGTTAGTTGTGAGATGATTATCTGGTAACTAAAGGTCATAATCTCGGAATGGACAATTTATTTTAGTGTCAGAAGGCAGATGATTTGTCATTTGATAAAACCATGCTAACTTGTGATGTAAAACTTGTTGTTTTGAATTGATAATGAACTTATAGGACTAGTAACATATTATGAATATTTACTAAGATACTAGTCCTAATGGAAAGACATGTAAATAATTCTGCTGTGACTCCTTATGTCTTATCAATCTAAGACATGAATTATTGCCTTAAACTTACTATGAACTTATTGGAATATAAATGTATTTAGAAATTCCTGTAATCAATTATCCTGTTGCAAATGTTCTACCTGATAATTATATGAGGTAACATTTTAGAGAAAGTATATATACTAACAACAAAAGGAAGGTTTGTTGGAGCTTTTCTTTCTCTGCTTCTTCTATAGTGTGGTTTTTCTGTGGGTGTGACTTTCTTCATCCCTTTTTCTCTGGTTCACAAACACTTAACAAACTGTAAGTCTCTTGCCTCATCAGTGAGGGATCTGCTAGTCAAAGCAGTCTAAGCAACTAACTTTATTCCTTTACCCCTGTTGCTAATCAGCAGAAGTTATTTGCCAGGAACCAGTGACTTTTATCTGCAGAATAGCAAGAGAGAGATAAGTTACAAAGAGGCTATCAGCTTCTGGTCCACAGAATGTTAAGAGAGAGTTACATGGCCAGAGATAATCAGTCTTTGGCCTTTGTCTGAATCTGTGTCCCACTTCATTACCTCCAAAGACTAGGTCCATTCCCTAGGAGAACCTGCACAGGATTGAGATGTGATTGGTTTGAGGCAATGTCAATTTGAGACATTTCTGCTGATGATCAGAAAAGAGGGCTGATTTGTCAGGATGATAAAGAAAATAAAAAGGGTCAAGTGCTATTTCTTTTTCCAAAATAAGGGAATGAGAGGATTGTGAATTTGACATTTGGAAAATAAGGGAAGGAGGAGAAAGTCCCACTGGTGACATTAAGGGTAAGAGATCAAGGGAGTTAAAAGAAGTCATATATAGAGAAGTGTTTTAGTAGGATAGAATGAGGGGGGAACAGGATGGATGAAAGTTGGGTAAAAATAGGAAGGTATTATTAATGACTGGAAATAATTTTGTTACTGTGGAAAAAAAACAATATTTACTTGAGGACAATTTAGTCATTGAAGACAGGAAAATTATTTATTTATTTATTTGATAGTTTATTTACATTTCATATGTTTCCCCCTTTTGGAACCTCCCTATTTCCCCCCTCCCCATGCCTCTATGAGGGTGTTCCCCCACCCACCCACCCAGCAATTCTCTTCTTCCATCCTTGGCATTCTGCTATACTGGGGCATCTAACACCCTCAGGCCCAAGGGCCTCTCCTCCTCCTGATGTCTAACAAGATCCTCCTCTGCCATATATGTGGCCAGCACCATGGGTCCCTCAATGTATATTCTTTGCTTGGTGATCCAGTCTCCAGGAGCATCAGGATGTCAGGCCAGTGGACACTGTTGCTCCCTCCATGGGGCAGCCAACTCCTTCAGCTCCTTCACTCCCTTCTCCAACTCCTTGATCTGGGACCTCATGCTCAGCCCAATGGTTGCTGTGAAGTGACTCTTCGGTATTCCAAACTTTTGGACTAACAACCACTTATCAGTGAGTACATACCATGTTCATTCATTTGTGACTGCGTTACCTCGCTCAGGATGATATTTTCAAGTTCCATCCATTTGCCTGTGAATTTCATGAAGTCATTGTTTTTAATACCTAAGTAGTATTCCATTGTGTAAATGTACCACATTTTCTGTATCCATTCCTCTGTAGAGGGACATATGGGTTGTTTCTAGCTTCTGGCTATTATAAATATGGCTGCAATGAACATAGTGGAACATGTGTCTTTATTAAATGTTGGAACATCTTCTGGGTATATGCCCAGAAGTGGAATAGCTGGGTGCTCAGGTAGCATTATGTTCATTTTTCTGAGGGTCTGCCAAATTGATTTCCAGAGAGGTTGCATCAGCTTGCATTCCCACCAACAACGGAGGAGTGTTCCTCTTTCTCCACATCCTCACCAACATCTGCTATCACCTGACTTTTTGATCTTAGCCATTCTGACTGGTGTGAGGTGAAATCTCAGGGTTGTTTTGATTTGCATTTCCCTGATGACTATGGATGTTGAGCATTTCTTTACTTGCTTCTCAGCCATTCGAGTTTCCTCAGTTGAGAATTCTCTGTTTAGCTCTGTTCTCCATTTTTTGATAGGGTTATTTGGATCTCTGGAGTCTAACTTCTTGAGTTCTTTGTATACCTTGCATATTAGCCCTCCATTAGACATAGGATTGCTAAAGATCTTTTCCCAATCTGTAGGTTGCCATTTTGTCCTATTTACAGTGTCCTTTGCCTTACAGAAGCTTTGTAATTTTATGAGGTCCCATTTGTTGATTCTTCATCTTAGAGCACAAGCCATGTGTTCGAGACTTTTCCCCATTTCTTCTTCTATTAGATTCAGTGTATCTGGTTTTATGTGGAGATCCTTGATCTACTTGTACTTGAGCTTTGTACAGGGAGATGGAAATGTATCAATCAGCAATCTTTTACATGTAGACTGCCAGTTGAGCCAACACCATTTGTTGAAGATTCTGTCTTTTTTCTACTGGATGGTTTTACCCCCTTGTCAAAAATCAAGTGACCATAAGTATGTGGGTTCATTTCTGGGTTTTGATTCTATTCCATTGATCTGCCTGCCTGTCACTGTACCAATACCATGCAGTTTTTATCACTATTATTCTATAGTACAACTTGAGGTCAGGGAGGCTGATTCCCCCAGAAGTCCTTTTATTGTTGAGGATAGTTTTTGCTATCCTGGGTTTTTTGTTATTCCATATGAATTTGAGAATTGCTCTAAGTCTATGAAGAATTGAGTTGGAATTTTGATGGGGATAGCATTGAATCTGTATATTGATTTTGGCAGGATGGCCATTTTAACTGTGTTAATCCTGCAAATCCATGAGCATGGGAGATCTGTCCATCTTCTGAGGTCTTCTTCAATTTCTTTCGTCAGTGACTTGAAGTTCTTGTCATACAGATCTTTCACTTGTTTGGTTAGAGTCACCCCAAGATATTTTATACTGTTTGTGACAATTGTGAAGGGTGTCATTTCCCTAATTTCTTTCTCAGCCTGTTTATCCTTTGAGTATAGGAAGGCTACTGATTTGCTTGAGTTAATTTTGTATCCAGCAACTTTGCTGAAGTTGTTTATCAGCTGTAGCAGATCTCTGGTGGAGTTTTTCAGGTCACTTAAGTATACCATCATATCATCTGCAAATAGTGATATTTTCCAGTTTGTATCCCTTTGACCTCCTTTTCTTGTCTGATTGCTCTAGTTAGAACTTCAAGTAATATATTGAATAGATAGGAAGAGAGAGGGCAGCCTTGCCTAGTCCCTGATTTTAGTGGGATTGCTTCATGTTTCTCTGCATTTACTTTGATGTGAGCCACTGTTTTACTGAATATGGTTTTTACTGCATATGTGTTTAGGTATGCTCCTTGAATTCCAGATCTTTCCAAGACTTTTATCATGAAGGGATGTTGACCTTTGTCAAATGCTTTTTTAGCATTTATGGAAATGACCATGTGATTTTTTTTCTTTGACTTTATTTATGTAGTGGATTACATTGATGGATTTCTGGGTATTGAACCATGACTGCATCCCTGGGATGAAGCATACTTGATCATGGTGAATAACCGTTTGGATTCGGCTTGTAATAATTTTATTGCGTATTTTTACATCGATATTTATAAGGGAAATTGGTCTGAAGTTTTCTTTTATTGTTGGGTCTTTGTGGGGTTTCGGTATCAGTTTAACTGTGGCCTCATAGAATGAATTGGGTAGTGTTCCCTCTGTTTCTATTTTGTGGAATAGCTTGAAGAGTATTGGTATTAGGTCTTCTTTGAAGGTCTAATAGAATTCTGCACTGAACCCATCTGGTCCTGGGCTTTTTTTGGTTGGGAGTCTTTTAATGACTGCTTCTATTTCTTTAGGGGTTATGGGACTGTTTAGATGGTTTATCTGATTGTGATTTAACTTTGGAAATTGGTGTTTGTCTAGAAATTTGTCCATTTCCTCCAGATTTTCCAATTTTGTTGCATATAAGCTTTTGTAGTAGGATCTGATGATTTTCGTAGTTTCCTTAGAATCCGTTCTTATATCTCCCTTTTTATTTCTAATTTTGTTAATTTGCATATTGTCTCTGAGCCCTCTGGTTAGTCTGGCTAAGGGTTTATCTATCTTGTTGATTTTCTCAAAGAACCAGCTCCTGGTTTTGTTGATTTTTTTGTATAGTTCTTTTAGTTTCTACCTGGTTGATTTCAACCCTTAATTTGATTATTTCCTACCTTCTACTCCTATTGGGTGTATTAGCTTCATTTTGTTCTAGAACGTTCAGGTGTGCTATTAAGCTGATATTATGCTCTGTCCAGTTACTTTTTGTAGACATACAGAACTATGCGTTTTCCTCTTTTTTTTTTTTTCATATTTTATTTACATTTCAAATGTTTCAGATCTCCCCTTTGGAACCTGCCCATTCCCTCCGCCTTCCCCCTGCCAATATGGGGATACTCTCCAACCAACCCTACCACCCACCCACCCACTCTCGTACCTCCTCCTTGTCCTTCTCCTACACAGGGGGATCTAACACCCTCAGGCCCAAGGGCCTCTCCTCCCCCTGATGGATAACAAGACCCTCCTTTGCTGCATTTGTGGCCAGCACCATGGGTCTCTCCATGTGTATTCTTTAGTTGGTGGATCAGTCTCCAGAAGTATCGGGGCGTCAGGCCAGTCGCTACTGTTGCTACCTCCCTGGGGCTGCACACTCCCTCAGCTCCTTCAGACCTTTCTCCAAGCCCTCCATTTGGGATGTCACACTCAAAACTAATGTTGCTGCGAAGTGACTCTTGGGTATTTCAAACTTTTGGGCTAATAACCTCTTAACAGGGAGTACATACCATGTTCATTCTTTTTTGGCGGCGTTACCTCACTCAGGATGATATTTTCAAGATCCATCCATTTGTCTATGAATTTCATGAAGTCATTGTTTTTAATAGCTGAGTAGTATTCCATTGTGTAAATGTACCACATTTTCTGTATCCATTCTTCTGTGGAGGGACATCTGGGTTGTTTCCAGCTTCTGGGTATTATAAATATCGCTGCTATGAACACAGTGGAACATGTGTCTTTATTACATGTTGTAGCATCTTCCAGGTATATGCCCAGGAGTGGAATAGCTGGGTCCTCAGGTAGTATTATTTTCATTTTTATGAGGGTCAGCAAAAATGATTTCCAGAGTGGTTGTATCGGCTTGCATTCCCACCAGCAGTAGAGGAGTGTTCCTCTTTCTCCACATCCTTGCCAATATCTGCTATCACCTGAGTTTTTTATCTTAGCCATTCTGACTGGTGTGTGGTGAAATCTGAGGGTTGTTTTGGTTTGCATTTCCCTGATGACTAAGGATGTTGAACATTTCTTTAGGTGATTCTCGGCCATTCGAGCTTCCTCAGTTGAGAATTCTCTGTTTAGCTCACTTCCACATTTTTTGATAGGGTTATTTGGATCTCTGGCATCTAGCTTCTTGAGTTCTTTGTATACTTTGGATATTAGTCCTCTATCAGATGTAGGATTGGAAAGATCTTTCCCCAATCTGTAAGTTGCTGTTTTGCACTATTCACAGTGTCCTTTGCCTTACAGAAGCTTTGTAATTTTATGAGGTCCCATCTGTCAATTCTTGATCTTAGAGCACAAGCCATTGGTGTTCTGTTGGAGAACAATTCCCCTATGCCCAAGTGTTCGAGATTCTTCCCCACTTTCTCTTCTATTAGATTCAGTGTATCTGGATTTATGTGAAGGTCCTTGATCCACTTGGACTTGAGCTTTCTACAGGGAGATAGGAATGGATCAATTAGCAATCTTCTACATATAGACTGCCAATTGATCCAGCACCATTTGTTGAAGATGCTGGTTTTTTTCCACTGTATGGTTTTAGCTCCTTTGTCGAAGATCAAGTGACCATATGTGTGTGGGTTCAATTCTGGGTCTTCAGTTCTATTCCATTGATCTACCGGCCTGTCACTGTACCAATACCATGCAGTTTTTATCACTACTGCTCTGTAGTACAGCTTGAGGTCAGGGAGGCTGATTCCCCCAGAAGTCCTTTTATTGTTGAGGATAGTTTTTGCTATCCTGGGTTTTTTGTTATTCCATATGAATTTGAGAATTGCTCTAAGTCTATGAAGAATTGAGTTGGAATTTTGATGGGGATAGCATTGAATCTGTATATTGATTTCAGCAGGATGGCCATTTTAACTGTGTTAATCCTGCAAATCCATGAGCATGGGAGATCTTTCCATCTTCTGAGGTCTTCTTCAATTTCTTTCGTCAATGACTTGAAGTTCTTGTCACTTGTTTGGTTAGAGTCACACCAAGATATTTTATATTGTTTGTGACAATTGTGAAGGGTGTCATTTCCCTAATTTCTTTCTCAGTCTGTTTATCCTTCGAGTATAGGAAGGCTACTGATTTACTTGAGTTAATTTCTTATCCAGCCACTTTGCTGAAGTCGTTTATCAGCTGTAGCAGTTCTCTGGTGGAGTTTTCTTGGTCACTTAAATATACCATCATACCATTGGCAAATAGTGATATTTTGATTTCTTCCTTTCCAATTTGTATCCCTTTGATTTCCTTTTGTTGCCTGATTGCTCTAGCTAGAACTTCAAGTACTATATTGAATAGGTAGGGAGAGAGAGGGCAGCCTTATCTAGTCCCTGATTTTAGTGGGATTGCTTTGATCTTCTCTCCATTTAGTTTTATGTTGGCCACTGGTTTGCTATATATTGCTTTTACTAAGTTTAGGTATGCTCCTTGAATTCCTGAACTTTTCAAGACTTTTATCATGAAAGGATGTTGAATTTTCTCAAATACCTTTTCAGCATCTAATGAAATGACCATGTGGTTTTTTTCTTTGAGTTTGTTTATGTAGTGGATTTTATTGATAGATTTCCAGGTATTGAACCATCCTGCATCCCTGGGATGAAGTCTACTTGATCATGGTGAATGATCGTTTTGATATGTTCTTGGATTCGGTTTGCAAGAATTTTATTGAGTATTTTTACATAGATATTCATAAGGGAAATTGGTCTGAAGTTTTCTTTCTTTGTTGGGTCTTTGTGGGGCTTTGGTATCAGTGTGACTGTGGCCTCATAGTATGAATTGGGTAGTGTTCCTTCCATTTCTATTTTATGGAATAGCTTGAAGAGTATTGGTATTAGGTCTTCTTTGAAGGTCTGATAGAATTCTGCACTGAACCCATCTGGTCCAGGGCTTTTTTTGGTTGGGAGACTTTTAATGACTGCTTCTATTTCTTTAGGGGTTATTGGACTGTTCAGATCATTTATCTGATCCTGATTTACTTTGGTAATTGGTATCTGTCTAGAAATTTGTCCATTTCCTCCAGATTTTCCAATTTTGTTGCATATAGGCTTTTGTAGTAGGATCTGATGATTTTTTTAATTTCCTCAGATTCTGTTGTTATATCTCCGTTTTCATTTCTAATTTTCTTAATTTGGATACTGTCTCTGAGCCCTCTGGTTAGTCTGGCTAAGGGTTTATCTATCTTGTTGATTTTCTCAAAGAACCAGCTCTTGGTTTTGTTGATTCTTTGTATAGTTCTTTTAGTTTCCACTTGGTTGATTTCAGGCCTTAATTTGATTATTTCCTGCCTTCTACTCCTCTTAGGTGTATTAGCTTCTTTTTGTTCCAGAACTTTCAGATGTGCTGTTAAGCTGTTAGTGTATGCTCTCTTCACTTTCTTTTTGGAGGCATTCAGAGCTATGAGTTTTCCTCTTAACACTGCTTTCATTGTGTCCCATAGGTTTGGGTAAGTTGTATTTTCATTTTCATTGAATTCTAGGAAGTACTTAATTTCCTTCTTTATTGCTTCCTTGACCAAGTTATCATTAAGCAGAGCATTGTCCAGCTTCCATGTGTATGAGGGCTTTCTGTTGTTGTTGTTGCCCTTGAAGACCAACCTTAATCCATAGTGATCTGATAGGAGGTATGGGATTATTTCAATCATCTTATATCTGTTGAGGTTTGTTTTGTGACCAATTATATGATCAAATTTGGAGAAGGTACCATGAGGTGCTGAGAAGAAGGTATATTCTTTTGATGCAGGATGAAATGTTCTATAGATATCTGTTAAACCCATTTGGTTCATAGCATCTGTTAGTTTCACTGTGTCTCTGTTTAGTTTATGTTTCCAAGATCTGTCCATTGATGATAGTGGGGTGTTGAAGTCTCCCACTATTATTGTGTGAGGTGGAATGTGTGCTTTGAGCTTTAGTAGAGTTTTTTTTTTTTTTTATGAAAGTGGGAGCTCTTGCATTCGGAGCATAGATGTTCAGAATTGAGAGCTCTTCTTGGTAGATTTTTCCTTTGATGAGTAAGAAGTGTCCTTCCTCATCTTTTTTCGATGACTTTTGGTTGAAAGTTGATTTTATCCCATATTAGAATGGCGACTCCAGCCTGTTTCTTGAGGTCATTTGATTGGAAAATTGTTTTCCAGCCCTTTACTCTGAGGTAGTGTTTGTCTTTAACATGGAGGTGCGTTTCCTGGATGCAGCAAAATGCTGGGTCCTGTTTATGGATCCAGTCTGTCAGTCTATGTCTTTTTATTGGGGAGTTGAGACCATTGATGTTAAGAGATATTAAAGAATAGTGATTGTTATTTCCTGTTATTTTTGATGTTGTTTATATTGTTTGTTTATCTTCTTTTGAGTTTGTTGAAAGATTACTTTCTTCCTTTTTCTTGAGTGTAATTTCCCTCCTTGTGTTGGCATTTCCCTGGTATTATTCTTTGTAGGGCTGGGTTTGTGGAAACATACTGTGCAAATTTGGATTTGTCGTAGAATATTTTGGTTTCACCATCTATGATTATTGAGAGTTTTGCTGGGTATAGCAGCCTAGGCTGGCATTTGTGATATTTTAGAGTCTCTATGAGATCTGCCGAGGATCTTATAGCTTTCATAGTCTCTGGTGAAAAGTCTGGTGTAATTCTGATAGTTCTGCCTTTATATGTTATTTGCCTCTTTTCCCTTACTGCTTTTTGTTGGGAGCCAGACCCCAACACCCTCCCTGGGAATCTGCCTGGGCCTCCACACTGTCCTTGGGAATCTGAGACTTTCTGAGAGCCAGCTGTGTTTGTACAAGATAAGCTAGAGTCATTGGAAGTCAGGCCCTTCACACCTTCCCTGAAGATCTGAGAACTAGCTGTGTTTCTGTAAGATAAGCCGTCCTTCCTACATCCGGGAGATAGACTGACCATAAAACAATTGACGCCAGATGGTCTGACAATCGGGGGAGGGGGGTCATGAGCCTCCATTCCCCTCCCCTCTACATTCCTTTTTCTTTAAAAGCAAACTTGTGTCAAGAACAAAGCTGAGACCTAGAAGGAACTTTGCTCAGCCTCCCTCCTCTCTCTCGCCCGTTTTTCTTCCCAGGCTTAGTCCTCCTCGCTTCTCATGAATAACAAAGTCCTGCTGGATGTGACATAGTGGTGCCCAGCGTGAGGCTCGAGGAACAGATTTCGCCAGACGGACCCCGCCAGAAAGAGGTGTCGCTGCAGCTCCAGAAACATTGAGGACCCCTGTAAAAGAGTTTTCATCCTCGGTAATAGATTTTTGCCCGTCTCATAAAAATGGGCCAAAGGTTGACTAAAGAAGCAGTCTTTATCAAAGACTTAAAGGCTTCACTCAGAGAGAGAGAAGTTAAAGTTAAAAAGAAAGATTTAATTATGTTTTTTTATTTTTATAGATAAAGCCTGTCCCTGGTTCATAAAAAATGGGCCAGAAATTCACCGGGGAAAATGGCGAAAGGTGGGACATGATCTTAATGAGAAACTGAGTCGCAAAGGGCCAGATGCGGTCACTGACAGTCTTTACATATTGGGGTTTAATAAGAGATTTAGTCGAAGCTGTGTCTTCCGATCCAGACAAACAACAGTTACTGTCTGTTGCGGAGTACTGCCTTCGGCCTCTTTCTAGTACAAAATCCCCAGCCTCCCTCCCAGATAAACAATCAGACACCCAAGTCCCCACCAAGTCTCCCTCTGTAGTTATAGATATGTCCAGGTCCGCAAATTCAGACATCCCCACTTCGGAGTCTAAGCCTTTGGAGTCCGAGACCTCCTTATCTGCCCTACCCAAGGAAAAACCTTCCTCCGTTCAGCGGACTTTCTCCAGGACTTTCCAATATAAAACAGGTCTTCCCTGCCAAAACCAATTAAAAAATAAAATAAACCACCCTCTTTCTCAGGGTCAGCCCCCTCCTTCCCACCCCCCGAGCTGCCTTGACGTTCCGATTGTGGCCCGGGAACTAAACGATAATCCCTTGGGTCCTGAGGAGACCGCGATTTTAGATGACAAAACTGTGACATGTCGTAACCCTGACAGGCCACTGCAGCCTTCGGCTCCGCCCCACAGACCTCCTTATGCTTCCCGGCAACTGCATACGCCTGCCTGCGTGGTCTGTCCCTAGCTCGTCTCTCCTTGAGTCCAAAAAGCAACTCTCGGCACAGAAAAGCGAACTAAAAGAAGTCCTAAAGTTACAGAAGCAGTTCACCCAGCTCTCCGCCGAACTCAGCTCTTTGCTATCCGCCCTTCATGAGACCGTTCTTGCCCTGATTTCAGGATCGGCAAACAAGCACCTCCTCGATTCCAAACCCCATAAAAGGGGGGTTGGAGGGTCTCACAGCGTTTCTTTGGCTTTCCCTGTGGTAACCCGTTCCAGGTCGCCTAGGAGCCCTTACCCCACTTTTAACCCTCCCCCAGGACTCACTGAGCAACCCTGACAATGAGGGGGAGGGAGCTAGAGAAAGCGAAAATGAAAACGAACCATTGGCGCCTTCTCGTGAACACTGCGAGTTCCATAAGCTACTTTTTTAAAATTTAAAAGAACTAAATACTGCCGTCAGAACGTATGGGCCAAACGCCCCTTTTACTCTCTCAGTCTTAGATTCCTTGTCTCGGGGCAGCTATTTGCTCCCAGGAGAGTGGATTCGTGTAGTTCAAGCAGTCTCACCCGCGATCAATTTCTAACTTGGAAGGCGGATTTTATTGACAGATGCCAGGCAGTTGTAGCCACGAATTTACAGTCCCCACAATCGCCTTCCGGGACATGGACCATAGACAAACTCAGTGGCCAGGGAAAATACTCAACGGAGACACAACAAAAGCGTCTGCCCCTTGGTCTCTTGGCCCAGACAGCCAATGCTGCTCTCAGTGCCTGGCGGGCTCTTCCGGCTGCTGGCTCAGCACTTACTCCTCTAACTAAAATAACTCAGGGAACTCAAGAGGATTATAGTGAATTTGTGAGCTGCCTCCTAGAGGCTGCAGAGAGAACCTTGGGCCACGAGGCTTCCAATGATAAGATTATCAGACAGTTGGCTTATAAAAATGCAAACTCAGCCTGCAGGGCCGCTTTACTAAGAAAAACCAGAGATAAGACTCTTGATGAGATGATCTGCCTGTGCCTCGATGTAGACTCCTTCTCCTCTAAAATGTCTCAGGCCGTTCACCTTGTGGTGGGCACCGCGCTCCAGGCTCAGTACACTCAAAAGGGTTGCTTTAGGTGCGGCCAGACGGGCCACTTTGCCTGCCAGTGCCCTAGTGCTCCAGGGTCAGTCGAGCCTCCGCAGGTGTCCTCGGGCCTCACGGGCAGGTCCTCACAGCCTTTCACCCTTTGCCCGCACTGCCAGCGAGGCAAACACTGGGCAAACACCTGTCGCTCCGCCACTGACATTTACGGATGCCCACTGCCTTCCCTTCAAAAAAAAACGGATTGAGGGACCAGCCCCAGGTCCCGCAAACCATCCCATTCCCTCCGGCCTTGGGGAACAGCCGGACAATAAACTCCCTCTCGCCCTCTACCGAGCCACCCCGGGGAGCGCAGGAGTGGACCTGTGTGCCTCCGCCCACATAATACTAAAACCAGAGGACGGAGTACAGATTCTTCCTACGGGAATTTTTGGGCCTCCCCCTAAAAATACTTATTTTCTGATCTTGGGCCGCGCCTCCTCTACTTTGAGCAGACTCAGTGTCCACCCCTCCTTGGTAGACAATGACTATACTGGGGAAATTAAGGTTCTGGCCAGCGCCCCTTGGGGTCCAATCTCTATCTCTCAGGGCCAACATTTGGCTCAGGCACTACCGTTACCTCTAGACACCTCCCACCCCGCACTGGTCACACAGTGCGGCCCTTCCCGACCAGGCTCCTCGGACTTGTATTGGGTTCAGGCTATCACTAGGGAGTGCCCTACATTAAACCTTAAGATCCAGGGAAAGACTTTTGAAGGAATTCTAGATTCAGGAGCTGATTCCACTGTACTGTCACAGGATTCTTGGCCCCGCCATTGGCCCTTACAAGCCTCCCCCATCTCTGGGGCTACACTGGTCTTTTCTGATGGGTCTTCTACGGGTATGGCAGCTTTGAATATCAGTGGAACAGTCTCTCACTTTATGACAGCCTTCTCCTCAGCACAGCTTGTTGAATTATCAGCCATTATAAAGGTGTTTGAGGTTTTACGAGATCTGCCTTTCAACTTGTATACTGATAGTGCTTATGTAGCCACCTCTGTGCCTCTTCTTGAAACAATCCCATATATTCACCCCTCAACAAATGCCTCTCCCTTGTTCTCTGAACTACAAAGATTGATTCTCGCCCGTGATGCCCCTTTCTTTGTGGGTCACATTCGTGCCCACTCCGGTCTGCCCGGCCCCTTAACAGAGGGAAATGATATGGTGGACTGAGCCACCCAGCTGATTGCCTTAGGGAGTATAGATTATAGGCCTGTTGAGCCTCTTGACGCTGCACGGCTGGCTCATAATTTACATCACCTCAATGCCCATACCCTGTGGCTTAAATTCTCCATCACCTGTGAACAGGCACGCCAGATCATCCAACAGTGCAAAGGCTGTCTGACCCTCTTGCCTGAACAACATCTGGGGGTAAACCCTCGTGGGCTAGTCCCTGGCAAACTATGGCAAATGGATGTTACACGTTATTCTGCCTTTGGAAAACTTAAATATGTTCATGTCTCTATAGACACCTATAGTGGCTTCCTTTATGCATCCTTACAGACTGGGGAAGCTACTAAACATGTTATCAGCCATGTCCTTGCCAGCCTGGCAACCACCCCAATACCTAAAATTCTTAAAACAGATAATGGCCCAGATATACCAGCTCCAGCTTTAAACAATTCTGTGCTCAAATGGGCATCAAACATATCACGGGCATCCCTTATAATCCTCAAGGACAAGGGATTGTTGAACAAGCCCACCAGACACTTAAAAACATGCTTTTCAAATTACAGTCTGGGGGAGAAGCGCTCTACCCCAGAGCAGGCAATTTTAAGACTCTCCTCAATCATGCTTTATTTGTTCTAAACTTTCTTACATACAACTCTGCGGGTAGATCTGCTGCAGACCGCCTCTGGCACCCATCCACAGCCGATAATTATGCACAGGTGCTGTGGAAGGACCCCCTATCCAACAAATGGCAGGGCCCAAACCCAATCCTCATTTGGGGAAAAGGGCACACGTGTGTCTATGATACAGAGGCACAAAATGCCAGATGGCTCCCAGATCGCCTTATAAAACCCTATAATCCACCCAGGAACCCCCCCCCCGAGAAGACTTCTCATTGTGCTTAATTTCAGGCAAGAAAAAGGACAAAGAACGTCCCTCCTTCCAAAGATGTTTCTTCCCTGGATTCTCCTCAAGGCCTTGCTATGCTTCAACACCGTGAACAGCTTTTCCTCGCCACATCAGCTTTTTAACTTTACATGGGTAATTCTTAATGAGGCAGGAGACATAGCTAATTCAACCTCTCGGCTCTCTGCCAATATCCCTTGGTACCCCTTACAGGTTGATCTATGTTTACTAGCCCTGGGAGCCGCCCCTGCTTGGGGACTCCCCGATACTTTTTCACCACACCCTAAGCCCCCACAAGATAAGGGAGGGCTCCCACGATACACTCAAGGATGCCTATGTCGAGGACACAGGTCTGTCCTTCGTGGGACTCCCGTATATGTCTGTCCAGGGGACCACCACCCTAGTGACACTGCCAGGCGATGTGGTTATACCGCAGAGTATTACTGTGCTTCCTGGGGCTGCGAGACCACTGGAGACACTTATTGGAATCCTTTCTCTTCCTGGGATTATATCCAAGTGAAAAGACAGGCCACTTCTGCCCCTGGTACCCTTGTCTCAGTATGTAAAGGGCAATGGTGCAATCCCCTTTCATTACCTTCACTAACGCCAGAAAAAAGGCCTCCTGGGACAATTCCAGAGGCTATGAATGGGGACTGAGGCTTTACATGCAGGGATATGACATGGGTCTCACATTTAAAATTAAACTTATTAAGACACTTCCACAGGGCCCTATAATAGCTATTGGACCTAACACAGCCTTACATCCTGGACAGACGAGCCCAAAGGTCAAAACAGGGGCTCCCTCAGTTATCATAAGGCCAACTTTAAGCCCTTCCTCTAACACTCTCTTCCAACCAACTCTTCCTGTGGGACCTCCTTTGTCAGCTGACATTACAGAGACACAACAATCAGACAGACTATTTGGAGAGTTGGGTCTGCTGCTCTCCTCAGCCTCCCTTATATGAGGGAGTGGCTATTATTGGTAAACCTCTTTTTACTAATGACCCCAGTCAGTTAAGGTGCCTTGGATTGACCCTTTGCCAGGTCTCCGGATTGGGCCTCTGTTTATTAGCCCCTAATATGCTCCCCCCTCGTCAGTTGAGCGAAATTTGCAATCAAACAATTACTGTCAACTCCACCTTTCAGTACATTCAGGCACCCAATAGTTCTTATTTTATTTGTTCCACCGGGCTTACTCCTTATGTAGTTTCAGCTTCTTTATTGACACACAGAGATTACTGTGTTTTGGTCCTTCTTATTCCAAAAATTACCTTTCACCATGCAGAAGATGTACTTACGTTTTGGGAGCAGGGTACAACCCATAGCAAAAGAGAGCCCATTACAGCCATTATGCTGGCCATCCTTTTGGGCCTAACTGCCACAGGGGCTGGAACAGGTATAGCCTCCTTGATTTCTTCTACTCAACAATATAATCAACTTTCCATAGCTATTGATAATGATATCCGTGAATTACAACAAGGCTTAAAATATCTCAAGGAATCTGTAGCATCCCTATCAGAGGTAGTATTACAAAACAGAAGAGGGCTAGACCTTGTCTTTTTACAAGAAGGCGGTCTGTGTGCTGCCCTTAAAGAGGAATGCTGCTTTTATGCAGACAAGACAGGGTTAGTTGATGACAGCATAGAAAAGATAAAAAAGAGCTTGACAGATAGAAAGAGAAAGAGAGAACAAGCTGAGACTTGGTATCAAAACTGGTTTTTCACTTTTCCCTGGCTTTCTACATTGCTCCCTAGCCTCCTGGGACCCCTTGTGGGCCTCCTGCTGCTTTTGACATTTGGCCCTTCAGCTTTTAATAAACTAACTAACTTTGTTAAGTCACAGATTGATTCTGCCCTCCAGAAGCCGGCTGCTGTTCATTACTATCAGCTCAGTACCCCAAAATCCACCGAGGACCCTCCCTCTGATGCTTCGTCTGACCGCCTACAGTTTTCAGCCCTAGCGGCAGAGGCAGAGATTCCCTGGTATCGCAGGCTGTGGAGGCTTTCCTAAACAGCCTTCCAGCTCCTGACAGCCCTCAGTCAACAGGAATAGCTTTTGGGCCATAAGCTGTGAAAAGGCCAATGACGGGAGTATTGCAGTGCCATGATTCTCAACGCATGCCCTTAAAGGCTGCAGGGTAGCTCAATGACGGAAGTTATTATGGATCCATTGTCCGGGTGTACATTGAGACTATAAAAGGTCGATGCCAGAAATGGGGGCCATCCATATAGCCTAAGACAGGGCCCCCTGCCCTAATAAAAGTCGGGCATGAGACATGGGTGTGCACTGCATAGCCTAAGACAGGCCTTCCACCGACCCTTCTTAGCTGCTCTTCATTCATTGTAAAAGAAAGGGTGATAGGTTAGGAGCCAGGCCTTAACACCCTCCCTGGGAATCTGCCTGGGCCTCCACACTGTCCTTGGGAATCTGAGACTTTCTGAGAGCCAGCTGTGTTTATACAACATAAGCTAGAGACATCAGAAGTCAGGCCCTTCACACCTTCCCTGAAGATCTGAGAACTAGCTGTGTTTCTGTAAGATAAGCCATCCTTCCTACCTCCGGGAGATAGACCGACCATAAAACAATTGATACCAGATGGTCTGACAATCGGGGGGGTCATGAGCCTCCTTTCCCCTCCCCTCTACATTCCTTTTTCTTTAAAAGCAAACTTGTGTCAAGAATAAAGCTGAGACCTAGAAGGAATTTTGCTCGGCCTCCCTCCTCTCTCTCGCCCGTTTTTCTTCTCAGGCTTAGTCCTCCTCACTTCTCACGAATAACAAAGTCCTGCTGAACGGAACAGCTTTTAATATTCTTTCCTGGTTTTGTGCATTTGGTGTTTTGACTATAATGCAACGAGAGGAATTTCTTTTCTGGTCCAGTCTATTTGGCGTTCTGTAGGATTCTTGTATGCTTATGTTCATCTCTTTCTTTAGGTTAGGGAAGTTTTCTTCTATAATTTTGTTGAAGATACTTACTGGTCCTTTAAGTTGGGAGTGTTCACTCTCTTCTATGCCTATTATCCTCAGGTTCTGTCTTCTCATTGCATCCTGGATATCTTGGATGTTTTGGGTTAGGAGATTTTTGCATTTTGTGCTTTCTTTGACTGTTGTGTCCATGTTTTCTATGGTATCTTCCGCAACTGAGATTCTCTCGTCCATCTCTTGTATTCTGTTGGTGATGTTTGCATCTATGACTCCTGATCTCTTTCCTATGTTCTCTAACTCCAGGGTTGTCTCCCTTTGTGATTTCTTTATTGTTTCTATTTCTGTTTTTAATTCCTGAATGGTTTTGTTCATTTGTTTGATTGTGTTTTCCTGTATTTCTGACCGTTAGATTGTGTTTTCCTGTAATTCTTCAAGGGATTTCTGTGTGTCCTCTTTAAGGGCTTCCAGTTGTTTACCTGTGTTCTCTTGTATTTCTTTAAGGGAGTTATTTATTTCCTTCTTAAAATCTTCTATCATCCTCTTGATAAGTGATTTTAAGTCTGAGTCTTCTTTTTCTGGTGTATTGGGGTATGCAGGGCTGGCTGTGGTGGGAGAGCTGGGTTCAGCTGAAGCCAAGTAGTCTTTGTTTCTGTTCCTTGTGTTCTTGCCCTTGCCTTTCACCATCTGGTTATCTCTGGTGTTAACTGGTCTTTCTCTCTCTGACTGTGGCTTGTCTTTCCTTCAAGCTCAGATGCCAATAATCCTGGGAGACCAGTTCTCTCTTCCAGCTGTTCTTCAGATCCTACATCTGGAGTCCTCCTATTGCTGGTTCCTCAGCACAAGTGGGCAGGTAGCTTTCTTCCTGCACTGCTTGTATATGGAGGTTTCCTGGGTCAGGCGGCTGTCTCTGGCCACAGGTGGAAGCAGGCAGGCTCTTACCTTCTGGCTTTTCCTCAGTCCCTGTGTCTGGAGCCCACCTCCCGCTGGCTCCTCAGCATAAGTGGGCAGGTAGCTTTCTCTCTGCACTGTTTGTGTATGGAGGCCTGGTGGTCCAGGCAGGGTTTCTAGCCACAGGTGGAAGCAGGCAGGCTCTTACCTCCCGGCTTTTCCTCAGTCCCTGCGTCTGGAGCCCGCCTTCCTATTATTATTATTTTTAATGTGTTTTTTCCTTTATTACAATACAAAATGAAAAATAAACAAGAAACATCTCATAAAAGATACAAATACATGGAATATACAATTTACTCTGTTTTTCATGAACTCATAGTTTTTATTTTTTTCTCCCCTTTGGAACCTCCTTATTCCCTCCCCCTGCCCCTGCCTCTATGGGGGTATTCCCCCACCCACCCACTCTTGTCTTCCCTCCTTGGCATTGTCCTACATTGGGGCATTTAACACCCTCCAACCCAAGGGCCTCTCCTCACCCAAATGGCAAACAAGACACTCCTCTGCCACATGAGTCCCTCCATGTGTATTCTTTGGTTAGTTATCCAGCATCTAAGGGTCACTGTTGCTCATTCCATGGGGCTGCAAACTCCCTCAGCTCCTTCAATCTCTTCTCCAAGTCCTCCATCTGGGACCTCACACTCAGCCCTGCAGTTGCTGTGAAGTGACTTTTGGGTATTTCGAACTTTTGGGCTAATACCTCCTTATTAGTGAGTACATACCATGTTCATTCTTTAGTGACTGCATTACCTCGCTCAGGATGATATTTTCAAGTTCCATCCATTTGTCTGTGAATTTCATGAAGACATTGTTTTTAATAGCTGAGTAGTATTCCATTGTGTAAATGTACCACATTTTCTGTATCCAATTCCTCTGTGGAGGGACATCTGGGTTGTTTCCAGCTTCTGGCTACTATAAATATGGCTACTATGAACATAGTGGAGCATGTGTCTTTATTACATGTTGGAGCATCTTCTGGGTATACGCCCAGGAGTGGAATAGCTGGCAACTCAGGTACTATTATGTTCATTTTTCTGAGGGTCCAGCAAACTTATTTCCAGAGAGGTTGTATCAGGTTGCATTACCACCAGCAATGGAGGAGTGTTCCTCTTTCTCCACATCCTCACCAAAATCTGCTGTCATCTGAGTTTTGATCTTAGCCATTCTGCCTGGTGTGAGGTGAACTCTCAGGGATGTTTTGATTTGCATTTCAATGAAGACTAAACATGTTGAACATTTCTTTAGGTGCCTCTCGAACACTCGAGTTTCCTCAGTTGATAATTCTCTGTTTAGTTTTGTTCCCCATTTTTTGATAGGGTTATTTGGATCTCCGGAGTCTAGCTTCCTCTTTTTTTTTTACATTTTTTTTCTACTTTATTTACATTTCAAATGTTTTCCCCTTTCCAGATCTCCCCTTTGGAACCTCCCTATTCCCTCCCCCCTCTCCTGCATCTATTGGGGTATTCCCGCACCCAACTACCCACCCACTCTCGTCTTCCCTCCTTGGCATTCTCCTATACTGGAGGATCTAATACCCTCAGGCCCAAGGGCCTCTCCTCCCCCTGATGTCTAACAAGATCCTCCTCTGCCCCATATGTGGCCAGCACCATGTGTCACTCCATGTGTATTCTTTGGTTGTTGGATCAGTCTCCAGGTGTAACAGGGGGCCAGGACAGTTGCCACTGTTGCTGCCTTTCTGGGGATGCAAACTCCCTCAGCTCCTTCAGTCCCTTCTCCAAGTCCTCCATCTGGGACCTCCCACTCTGACCTACTATTGCTGTGAAGTGACTCTTGGGTATTTAGAACTCTTGGGCTAATAACCACTTAACAGTGAGTACATACCATGTTCATTCTTTTGTGACTGTGTTAGTTCGCTCAGAATGATATTTTCAAGTTCCATCCATTTGTCTGCAAATTTCATGTAGTCATTGTTTTTAATTGCTGAGTAGTAGTCCATTGTGTAAATGTACCACATTTTCTGTATCCATTCCTCTGTTGAGGGACATCTGGGTTGTTTCCAGCTTCTGGCTATTATAAATATGGCTGCTATGAACATAGTGGAACATGTGTCCTTATTACATGTTGGAGCATCTTCTGGGTATATGCCCAGGAGTGGAATAGCTGGGTCCTCAGGTAGTATTATGTTCATTTTTCTGAGGGTCCGCCAAACTGATTTCCAGAGAGGCTGTATCAACTTGCATTCCCACCAGCAATGGAAGAGTGTTCCTCTTTCTCCACATCCTCACCAACATCTGCTGTCACCTGAGTTTTTGATCTTAGCCATTCTGACTGGTGTGAGGTGAAATCTCAGGGTTGTTTTGATTTGCATCTCCCTGATGACTAAGGATGTTGAACATTTCTTAAGGTGCTTCTCAGCCATTTGAGTTTTCTCAATTGAGAATTCTCTGTTTAGCTCTGCTCCCCATTTTTTGATAGGGTTATTTGGTTCTCTGGAGTCTAACTTCTTGAGTTCTTTGAATATATTGGATATTAGCCCTCTATCAGATGTAGGATTGGTAAAGTTCTTTTCCTAATCTGTATGTTGCCGTTTTGTCCTATTGACAGTGTCCTTACAGAAACTTTGCAAATTTATGAGATCCCATTTGTTGATTCTTGATCTTAGAGCATAAGCCATTGGTGTTCTGTTCAGGAACTTTTCACCTGTGCCCATGTGTTTGAGGCTTTTCCCCACTTTCTCTTCTATTAGATTCAGTGCATCTGGTTTTATGTGGAGGTCCTTGATCCACTTGGACTTCAGCTTTGTACAGGGAGATAGGAATGGATCGATTTGCATTCTTCTACATGTTGCCCACAGTGAGTCTGACTCCCAGGTGCTCCGAAATGCACAGGATCACAGGATGACAAAGTAAGTTTGACTCCCAGGTGATCGAACACACCCAGGAGCTCTGGAAGCCTGACACCCTCAAGATCACAGATGAGGCTACAACATTTTCCCCAACATCCAGCATAACTGGGACCCCACAGGAACCAGAGAAACACAAACAACCACCCAGCCAGAGGTTCAGGTTCCTCCCAGCTTGCACCTGTGCCTGGGGAAAACCCAGGGATCTGGCTCCCCACCCACCCTTGCAACACCCAAAGAAAGCTTGACTCCCAGGAGCACTGACAAAATAGGATCACAGAAGCTTAGTCACACAAAGATTTCAGGATCCGAGAAACAGCTTGACTCCCAGGAGTACTTATATTCCTAGGATCTCAGGATTACAAGGTCCCAGAATCATAGGATTACAGTGACAACTGGTCTCTGAGGAGTGCTGGCACAAACAGGGTCAATGGAGGGACAGGCTACAGTCAGAGACAGAAAGGGCAGGTAGCATTAAAGGTAACAAGATGGCGAGAGGAAAGCACAAGAACATAAGCAACAGAAACCAAGGCTACTTGGCATTATCAGAACCCAGTTCTCCCACCACAGCTAGTCCTGGATATCCCACCACACCAGAAAAGAAAGATTTGGATTTAAAATCACTTCTCATGATGATAATAGAGGACTTTAAGAAGGACATAAATAACTCCTTTAAAGAAATACAGGATGTCTTAATCAGGGTTTCTATTCCTGCACAAGCATCATGACCTAGATGAAAGTTGGGGAGGAAAGACTTTATTCAGCTCAAACTTCCACGTTGATGTTCATCACCAAAGGAAGTCAGGACTGGAACTCAAGCAGGTCAGGAATCAGTAGGTGATGCAGAGGCCATGGAGGGATGTAACTTACTGGCTTGCTTGCTTCTCCTGGCTTGCTCACCTGGCTTTCTTATAGATCCCAAGACTACCAGTCCACAGATGGTACCACTCACAAGGGACCCTTCCCCCTTGATCATTAATTGAGAAAAATGCCTTACAGATGGATCTCATGGAGGCATTTTCTCAAATGAAACTCCCTTCTCTGTGATAAATCCAGCTTGTGTCAAGTTGACACAAAACCAGCCAGTACACAGGAGAACACAGGTAAACAGGTAGAAGTCCTTAAACAGAAAACACAAAAATCCCTAAAAGAATTACAGGAAATCAGAGGCAAACAGGTGAAGGAACTGAACAAAACCATCCAGGATTTAAAAATTGATGTAGAAATAATAAAGAAATCACAAAGGGAGAAAATCCTGGAGACAGAAAATCTAGGAAAGATATCAGAAGTCATAGATGGAGGCATTAACAACAGAATATAAGAGATACAAGGAAGAATCTCAGGTGCAGAAGATACCAAAGAAAACATTGACTGAACTGTCATAGAAAATGCAAAATGCAAAAAACTCCTAACCCAAAACATCCAGGAAATCCAGGGCAAAATGAGAATACCAAACCTAAGGATAATAGGTATAGAAGAGAGAGAAGATTCTCAAATTAAAGTGCCAGTAAATAACTTCAGCAAAATTATAGACAAAAACTTCCCTAACTTAAAGAAAGAAATGCCCATTAACATAAAAGAAGCCTACAAGTAACATATAAAGGCAAACGTACAAGAATTACACCAGACTTCTCACCAGAGATTATGAAAGCTAGAATATCCTGGACAGATGTCATACAGACCCTAAGAGAACACAAATGTCAGCCCAGGCTACTATACCCAGCAAAACTATCAATAAACATAGATGGAGACACCAAGATATTCCATGACAAACCCAAGTTTACACAATATCTTTCCACAAATCCAGCCCTACGAAGGATAATAGATGGAAAACACCAACACAAGGAGGGTAAATACTCCCATGAAGAAGCAAAAAAGTAATCTTCTTTCAATAAACCCAAAAGAAGATAGCCACCCAAACATAAAAATAACATAAAAAAATAACAGGAAGCAACAATCACTATTCCTTAATATCTCTTAGCATCAATGGACTCGATTCCCCAGTAAAAAGACATAGACTAACAGACTGGATATGTAAAAAAGACCCAGCATTTTGGAGCATACAGGAAATGCAACTTAGTGACAAAAACAGACACTACCTCAGAGTAAAAGGCTGGAAACATTTTTTTCAAGCAAATGGTTGCAGCAAACAAGCTGGAGTAGCCACTGTAATATCGAATAAAATCGAGTTTCAACAAAAAGGTACCAAAAAAGATGAGGAAGGACACAAAATATGTAGCAAAGCATGGTCTTGTTGGGCATCAATGGGAAGAGAAGTCCATGTTTCTGTGAGGGCTTGGTGCCCCAGTGTAGGGGAATTCGAGGGCAGGGAGGGAGGAGTGGGTGGTTGGAGAAAACCCTCATAGAAGCAGGGAGAGGGGGTGGGATAGGAGGTTTCAGGGGGACCATGAAAGGGGATAACATTTGAAATGTAAATAAAGAAAATATTGTGTGTGTGTGTGTGTGTGTGTGTGTGTGTGTGTGTGTGTATGTGAAAGAAAGAGAAAATACATTAATCTGTAAAGGAAATACAGGAAAATGCAATCAAACAGGTGAAGGAATTTAAAAAAAAAACACTCAGGAAGGAAAAATGCAAAAAGAAAGTTTAAAGTAAATACAAACGGACAGAACCCTGGAGATGGAAAACCTAGGAAAGGGGCTGGAGAGATGACTCAGTGTTTAAGAGCACTGACTGCTCTTCCAGATGTCCTGAGTTCAAATCTCAGTAACCACATGAGGGCTCACAACCAACTGTAATAGGATCTGATGCCCTCTTCTGGTATATCTAAAGACAGTGATGTGCTCACATAAATAAATAAAATTTTTTGAGAAAACCTAGGAAACAGTAATAGCCAGAAACTGGAAACAACCCAGATGTCCCTCAACAGAGGAATGGATACAGAAAATGTGGTTCATTTACACAATGAAATACTACTCAGCTATTAAAAACAATGACTTCATGAAATTCTTAGGCAAATGGATGGAACTTGGAAATATCATCCTGATGAAGAATACACATGGAGGGACCCATGGTGCTGGAGAGATATGCAGCAGAGGAGGGTCTTGTTAGACATCAGGGGAAGGAGAGGCCCTTGGGCCTCAGGGTGCTAGATCCTCCAGTATAGGTGAGGAGTGCCAAGGAGGGAAGATGAGAGTGGATGGGTGGGTGGGTGGGGGAATACACCCATACTGGCAAGGGAGGGGGGAAGGAATAGGGAGGTTCCAAAGGGGAGATCTGGAAAGGGGAAAACATTTGAAATGTAAATAAAGTATGAAAAAGAAAAAGAAAGAGCTTCTAACTCAAAACAGTCAAGAAATGCAGGACACAACAAAAAGATAAAACGTAAGAATAGTAAGGAGAGAAGAGAGTGAAGATTCCCAACCTAAAGAGCCAGTAAACACCTTCAACAAACTTATGTCTATCTTGTGTAAGTTGATAGCCTAACTTCCCTCACCTAAATAAGGAGATATCCATAAATATTATAGAATCCCACAGAAGACCGAACGAATTAGAACAAAAACAAATTGCTCTCGTTATATAATAATCAAAACAACCACCTAGAAAGAGCAAAAAATGTAATCTTCTTTCAACAAACCCAAAAAAAGAAAGCCACACAAATATAAAAATAACATTGAAAATAACAGGAAGCAACAATCACTATTCCTTAATATCTCTTAATATCAATGGACTCAATCCCCCAATAAAAAGCCATAGACTAACAAACTGGATATGTAAACAGGACCCAGCATTTTGCTGCATACTGGAAACACACCTCAGTGTCAAAGACAAACACTAGCTCAGAGTAAAGGGCTGGCAAACAATTTTCCCACGATCTGAGCTGTACTAGCCATTCTAACATGGGATAAAATCAAAATTCAAACAAAAGTAATCAAAAAAGATAAAGAAAGATTCTTCATACACATCAATGGAAAAATCTACCAAGAAGAACTATAAATTCTGAACATCTATGCTCAAAATGCAAGGGCAACCACAGTCATAAAAGAAACCTTACTAAAGCTCAAAGCACACATTGCCCCTCACACAATAATAGTGGGAGACATCAGCACCCCACTCTCATCAATGGACAGATCTTGGAAGCACAAAATAAACAAAGACACAGTGAAACTAACAAATGCTATAAACCAAATGGATTTAACAGATATCTATAGAACATTTTATCCTAAATCAAAAGAATATACCTTCTTCTCAGCACCTCATGGTACCATCTCCAAAACTGACCATAAAATTGGTCACAAAACAGATCTGGACATATATAAGAAGATTAAAATAACCCCATGCATCCTATCAGATCAATTTGGATTAAGACTGATTTTCAATAGCAACAAAAAACAATAGAAAGCCCACATAAACATAGAACCTGAACAATGCTCTACTCAATGATAACTTGGTTAAAAAAAAATAAATTTAAGACTTTTTAGAATTTAATGAAAATGAAGGTATTTATGGGACACAATGAAAGCAGTGCTAAGAGAAAAACTCATAGCTCTGAGTGCCTCCAAAAAAGCAGACACTAGCAGCTTAACAGCATACTTGAAAGCTCTAGAACAAAAATAAGCAATTACACCCAAGAGGAGTAGAAAGCAGGAAATAATCAAACTCAGGGCTAAAATAAACCAAGTAGAAACAAAAAAGAACTATACATTCAATAAACAGAACTGGGAGCTGGTTCTTTGAGAAAATAAACAAGATAGATAAACCCTTAGCCAGACTAACCAGAGGACAACAGAGACAGCATCCAAATTAACAAAATCAGAAATGAAAAAGGAGATATAACTACAGTATCTGAGGAACTTGAAAAAGGCATCAGATCCTACTACAAAAGCCTTTACTCAACAAAATTGGAAAATCTAGGTGAAATGGACAATTTTCTAAACAGATAACAAACACCAAAGTTAAATCAGGATCAGATAAATGATCTAAACAGTCCCATAACTCCTAAAAAAAATATAGAAGCAGTCATTAAAAGCCTCCCAACCAAAAAAAGCCCAGGACCAGATGGGTTTAGTGCAGAATTCTACCAGACCTTCAAAGAAGACCTAATACCAATACTCTTCAAACTATTCCACAAAATAGAAACAGAAAGAACACTACCTAAATCATTCTATGAGGCCACAGTTACACTGATACCAAAACCTCACAAAGAACCAACAAACAAAGAAAACTACAGACCAATTTCCCTTATGAATATCGATGCAAAAATACTCAATAAAATTCTCACAAACAGAATCCAAGAACATATCAAAACGACCATTCATCATGACCAAGTAGATTTCCTCCCAGGGAGGCAGGGATGGTTCAATACTCAGAAATCCGTCAATGTAATTCACTACATAAACAAACTCAAAGAAAAAAAACCACATGGTCATTTCATTAGATGCTGAAAAGCATTTAACAAAATTCGACATCCCTTCATGATAAAAAGTCTTGGAAAGATCATGATTGAAGGACCATACCTTAACATAGTAAAAGCAATATACTGCAAACCAGTAGCCAACATCAAACTAAATGGGGAAAAACTTGAAACATTCCCACTAAAATCATGACTAGACAAGGCTGTCTACTCTCTCCCTATCTATTCAATAGAGTCCTTGAAGTTCTAGCTAGAGCAATTAGACAACAAAAGGAGGTCAAAGGGATACAAATTGGAAAGGAAGAAATCAAAATATCACTATTTGCATATGATAGGATCGTATTTGTAAGTGACATGAAAAACTCCACCAGAGAACTGCTACAGCTGATAAACAATTTTAGAAAGTGGCCGGATATAAAATTAACTCAAACCAATCAGTAGCCTACCTATACTGGAAGGATAAACAGGCTGAGAAAAATTAGGGAAATGACACCCTTCACAATTGTCACAAACAATATAAAGTATCTTGGTGTGACTCTAACCAAACAAGTGAAAGATCTGTATGACAAGAACTTCAAGTCTCTGGAGAAAGAAATCAAAGAAGTCCTCAGAAGATGGAAAGATCTCCCATGCTCATGGATCGGCAGGATTAATATAGTTAAAATGGCCATCCTGCCGAAAGCAATCTACAGATTCAATGCAATCCCCATCAAAATCCCAACTCAATTCCTTGTAGACCTAGAAAGAGCAATTCTCAAATTCATATGGAATAACAAAAAACCCAGGATAGCAAAACTATTCTCAAGAATAAAAGAACTTCTAGGGGAATCAGAGCTCTGACCTCAAGCTGTACTACAGAGCAATAGTGATAAAAACTGCATGGTAATGGTATAGTGACAGGCAGGTTGATCAATGGAATAGAACTGAAGACCCAGAAATGAACCCACACACTTATGGTCACTTGATCTTTGACAAAGGAGCTAAAACCATCCAGTGGAAAAAAGACAGCATTTTCAACAAATGGTGCTGGTTCAACTGGCAGTCTACATGTAGAAGAATGCAAATTGATCCATTCCTATCTCCCTGTACAAAACTTGAGTCCAAGTGGATCAAGAACCTCACATAAAACCAGATATGCTGAATCTGATAGAACAGAAAGTGTGGAAAAGACTCGAACACTTGGGCACAGGGGAAAAGTTCCTGAACAGAACACCAATGGCTTGTGCTCTAAGATCAAGAAAGGACAAATGGGACCTCATAAAATTGCAAAGCTTCTGTAAGGCAAAGGACACTATCAATTAGACCAAATGGCAACCAACAGATTGGGAAAAGTTCTTTATCCTACATCTGATAGAGGGCTAATATACAAGGTATACAAAGAACTCAAGAAGCTAGACTCCAGAGATCCAAATAACCCTATCAAAAAAGGTGGAACAGAGCTAAACAGAGAATTCTCAGCTGAGGAAACTCGAATGGCTGAGAAGCACCTAAAGAAATGTTCATCATCAAGCCCCCTGGTGCTCCCGGAGACTGGACCACCAACACAGGAATACATATGGAGGGACCCATGGAGCTGGCCACATATGCAGCAGAGTAGGACCTTGTTGATCATCAGTGGGAGGAGAGGCCCTTGGGTCTGAGAGTGTTAGATGCCCCAATATAGGGGAATGCCAGGGAGGGAAGATGGTAGTGGGTGTGTGGGTGGGTGGGAGAATACCCTCATAGTGGCAAGGGGAGGGGAGATGGGATAGGGAGGTTTCCAAAGGGGACACCTGGAAAGGGTAAAATTTTTGAAATGTAAATAAAGTATCAAAAAATAAAAATAAAAATAAAAATAAAAAATAAAAAAAATTACCAGTCAGGTAGAGTGAAGAAATTACAAGAAAGCTTGAGCTTATTCATCAGCAAATATCAGAAGCTAAAATACTCTAGGTCTATATTAGATTGTACAAAGACTAGAAGCTTCCAGGACTAGGCCTAGGTTAGCAGACAGAGGCATTAACCCTCTGAGACAACAATTACAACAGGAGAATAAAAAATACTTTTGAAAATTTTAAGTTAAAAATTTTAAAACAGTATGCCTACCAGTTGTAGTAAGTAACTGACTAAAAGGAATATCTAAAGTAAATGTGTTCTACATCCTTGCAGAAAGGAATTAAGATTGAATACAGAAAGAAGAAATATGGGAATTATCAAAGCTATTATACATGTTTGTTCCGAAGATATAGCCACAAACAATACAAGGTTTTCCACTCTAAATATAGACACTTTAATTATCATTTGCTATCATTTAAATGATGTGTAATTTGGGTGAACATTAATTAACCATGAAACTTGTCAGTTCTAACTCACCACAATCTCCCATTGCCTCTCTATTTCTTCATAGGGTAATTTATCAGCTGACCAAGACATCTCAAACCTGCTGTTTCTCTGTATATACTACCCTGGGTGCATTCAGAGATGAACGGAAAATTTCTTTCAAAGGGATAAGTTATACCACAACACCTTTAGTAAATGCTTGTAGCAGCCATCAGAATCAAAATGTACACAGTGCAAATTGTACACAATTTGCATGTGGAGTGTAGAAAATCACCAAAAGAAGAAAATTAAATGTATTGCAAGTGAAACAATTCATAAAATGAAAACATTTTTTTAAATTAATATAGTAAGAATATTCAGTAGTGGCAAAGATAACACAACTTATAACACTCATTTTCACTCTAAAATGTTAGCACCTACTCATAGTAACATCTGTGATGTAAGATAAATGAAAAAGGTCTGTGATTTCTTTTGCTGACATCTTCTGTTTTATCAGAACTACAAGTATTCAGCAGGAATCTATTAACTGTATAATTATTTAATTTTTTAGAGGTACAATATTCACCAAATACCTGACACTGAGAATACCACAAATGACTGACTGTGATAGTGCAGGCTAGGGACAATAAAATAAAATAAAAACAAAAGCCATGAAAATACCACGATGTATAGTACTCTCATAACTATCACGAATTCCATCTCCAGAAGCCATGGAACATAGATGGCAGGATGTCCTGGAATGCAAATTGTCCGAAAGAATAAATAATATGTATGGACACATCTATCCAAAGGAAGAAAGCAAATGTAACTTAGCTCTTTCTTTTAGGATTTGTATATTTCAGGCTTATGGCAGACAGGTGAAGAAACATTTTGCTGCAGTCTTCTAATGATAAACTAATTCCAGTCATTTGAATTGTGTTTCTAAGTGAGATGACTGCACCCCACCCATACAAAGGCAACTCTCAAGAAAGGGAGGGATCTACACAGAAGAAAGAAGAGAGTGCTATTTCTCTTACATCTTCTTTATAAATGAAAGTCTATAAGAAAGAAAGACAAACTGATCCATTTGAAGAAGGGGAAAAAAGACAAAGTAAATTGTAAGTTTCCCTGGAAACAACCCAAATGTCCCTCAACAGAGGAATGGATACAGAAAATGTGGTACATTTACACAATGGAATACTACTCAGCTATTAAAAATAATGACTTCATGAAATTTGCAGGCAAATGGATGCAACTTGAAAATATCATCCTGAGCGAGGTAATGCAGTCACAAAAGAATGAACACAGTATGTACTCACTGATAAGTGGTTATTAGCCCAAAAGTTCGGAATACCCAAGAGTCACTTCACAGCAACCATAGGGCTGAGTATGAGATCCCAGATGGAGGAGTTGGAAAAGGGACTGAAGGAGCTGAGGGAGTTGGCAGTCCCATGGAGAGAGCAACTGTGTCCACTAGCCTGACCTCCTGATGCTCCCAGAGACTGGATCACCAATCAAAGAATATACATGGAGGAACCCATAGTGTTGACCACATATGTGGCAGAGGAGGGTCTTGTTAGACATCAGGGGGAGGAAAGGCCCTTGAGCCGGAGGGTGTTAGATGCCCCAATATAGGAGAATGCCATGGAGGGAAGATGAGAGTGGGTGGGTGGGTGGGAGATTATCCCCATAGTGGCAGGGGTAGGGAGAGGGAATGGGGAGGTTCCAAAGGGGAGATCTGGAAAGGGGGAAACATTTGAAATATAAACAAAGTATCAAAAAATAGAAAATAAAGAAATTGCAAGTTTCCTAAAGTATAACTGGAAAAACAGATGAGCCACATAATGTCTGTCTTCCCAGCTACATTTCAGAAACAGGAGCATGAACACACAACTGAAGCACTCACGGAAAATCCAGCAGCACCCTGAAGTAATCTTCCACTAGATGCCCAGGTATTGTGAAAAGGATGAAACCGCAGTCCTTCCTAATGTTGCTCTCAAGACATTCATTGCGATTTATTCTCCAAAAGCAACTGGCTTCAGGAAAACTGCACAAGATACAAGAAAGTCTCAGCAGCAGGAAGAAAACAATCAAAGTGTATACCTTTTCCATGTCTGCCATTCAGCAATCCTGAATAGAGGTTACATGTGCAATCCCATGGACACACTCCAGTCATTTAGTCATGTACACATGTTGGTCTGTTTTTATCACTATGACCCACTAGAGAGGTAACTCAAATTAGCCATAAATCCTATTAATTCAATATCATCACAAACTCCCCCAATTCCTTTCTTCTGACTGTCCCCAACTATCCTTAGAGAAATATAAAACAATCTGCCCAAGGGCTTTACATTTGAAGTTCACATTGAATGTGAACTGTAAGATGGAAAATATGTTTATAAGATCATCCATTCTTGCCTTAGGGTAGTGATTTCATTTTGTGTTCATGGCATAAATGTTCTGGGGATATCTGGTCCCAGGCTGGTGTCCGAAAGCCATTTGAAATCTCATATATTGATTTAATCAGGGGATACAAAGTAATAAATGAGGTTAAAGAAACCATACATACCCATTCCACTCAGAGCCCATGTAAATACATGGCACATCATGTCTTCATCATCCATTATCAGCAGAGGTACTTTCACATACTGACCTTTCAGCTATCAAAAAAAGTATTCTGTGTGGATATATTATTCCACACTAGTCACACTTATGGAGTCTACCTAAACTTAATGCAATTTTGTAATCCAGATAACCAATCATAAACAAAATTCAGAAATTAATCTAATTATCCTTGGTCTAATAACTTCTAGTCTGTGCATCAATAATAATGCAGACACTAAACTTCATATATGACTTCTAAAATATTACATACATTTCTCCTTGTCACCTTCTAAGGATAAAGATCTTGTAGTAGAACACATACCACTCTGAACCCACTGTCCACTTTGGCCTGGGAAGCAGGTAGGCTATTTTTAGATCTTCTTTACTTCCTTGTTTCCTCCAAATTCACCCCTAGTCTCACACCCAGATTTGTGGCAGACCACGTACTGCAGCCTCTCCAATGTATCACATATATTTCCTTCCAAACCTCCTTCCCAAAGCTCTTCTCCTTATTCCAGTCCCAGAATCTAGCAGGCACTACCTGGGAACATACAGGCCACTCCAGCCTTGGAAGCAGGTAGCCTAACTGTAGATCTTCACCTTTCTTTCCTCTCCTTCAAATCTACTCTCCCAGATTAGAAGCAGTCTACCTTCTGCAGCCTCCCCATCCTCTCTGATGCCAACTTCAGTGGATCACAAAGCTCTTTTCCTCAAAACTTCTTTATCCCCAACTCATCCCTTCATTCCAGACCCCCAACTCCATTAGGCATTCTCTGAGAAACAAGACAGACAAGCCTGACAAGTGAATAGGCCAGTGTGATGGTTTGTATATGTTTGGCCCAGGGAGTAGCACTACTAGAAAATGTGGCCTTGTTGGAGTAGGTTTGTCACTGTGGGCATGGGCTTAAGACCCTCCCTCATCCTAGCTGCCTGGAAGTAAGTCTTCTACCAGCAGCCTTCAGATGAAGATATAGAACTCTCAGCTCTTCCTGTACCATGCCTGCCTAGATGCTTCCATGTTCCTGCTTTGAAAATACTGGACTGAACCTTTGAACCTGTAAGCCAGCCCCAATTAAATGTTGTCTTTTATAGACTTGTCTTGGGGTGGCACAACCCTCCACACCCAAATCCCACCCAGAGAGAGCTGGTTTCCCAGGAGTGCTGTCAATCCTAAGATCACAGGTGAGACCACCACTTTTGTTCCAAAGAGGGACCTGCCAGGATTGCACAAGGCACAGGAACTGTAGGGCAGTCAGGGACAGGATTCTTCCTGTCTCCTTAAGTGACCCAGGGCTTACCCTGTGACACAGCTATCCACACCCAAATCCTGAATGGAGATAAATGGTCTCATAGGAGTGCTGACACGCCTAAGATCACAGCTCTCTGTACCCCATTACTGCCCAGAGAGAGCTGGTCTCCAAAAGGTGCTGACACACCTAAAATCACAGGTTCACAGGCTCACAGGAGGGATAAGCTATAGTCAAAGACAGCAAGACCAACTAACACCAGAGATAACCAGATACTGAATGCAAGAACCTAAGCAACAGAAACCAAGGCTACTTGGCATCATCAGAACTCAGTTCTCACACAATGGCAAGCCCTGGATACCCCAACAAACCTGAAAAACAAGATTTTGATTTAAAAATAACATTTCGTGATGATGATAGAGGACATTAGGAAGGACATAAATAATTCCCTTAAAGAAATACAGGAGAACACAGGTAAACAAGTAGAAACACTTAAATCCCTTAAAGAATTACAGGAAAGCACAACCAAACAGATCAAGGAATTGAACAAAACCATCCAAGATCTAAAAACAGAAATAGAAGCAATAAAGAAATCACAAAGGGAGACAATTGTCCCGACCTGCAGGATCTAGTTATTCGCGAGGATCGAGGAGGACTAAGCCTGAAAGAAAAACGGGCGAGAGAGAGAAGGGAGGCTAGGCAAAGTTCCGTCTAGGTCTCACTTTATTTTTTACACACGTTTGCTTTTAAAGAAAAAGGAATGTAGAGGGGAGGGGAAAGGAGGCTTATGCCCCCCCCCACTATATGCAGCAAAGCTCTCAATTACCATAAATAGAGAAACCAAGATATTCCATGACAAAACCAAATTTACACAATATCTTTCCACAAATCCAGCCCTACAAAGAAAAAACGCCAACACAAGGAGGGAAACTACACCTTAGAGAAATCAAGAAAGAAAATTTTCAATAAAACCAAAAGAAGACAGCCACACAAACATAATTCCAGATCTAACAACAAAAATAACAGGAAGCAACAATCACTTTTCTTTAATATCTCTTAACATCAATATACAAAATGTTATATACCATGTGAATGTTTTCGATAGTATCTTCTGCACCTGAGATTCTCAATTCCCCAATAAAAAGACATAGACTGCCGGGCAGTGGTGGTGCACACCTTTAATCCCAGAACTTGGGAGGCAGAGGCAGGTGGATTTCTGAGTTCGAGGCCAGCTTGGTCTACAGAGTGAGTTCCAGGACAGCCAGGGCTACACAGAGAAACCCTGTCTCGAAAAACAAAAACAAAACAAACAAACAAAGACTAAAATAAACAGGACCCAGCATCTTGCTGCATACAGGAAACTCACCTCAATGACAAAGACAGACACTACCTCAGAGTAAAAGGCTGAAAAAAATTTTCCAAGCAAATGGTCCCAAGAAACAAGCTAGAGTAGCCATTCTAATATCGACTAAAATCGACTTTCAACCAAAAGTTATCAAAAAAGAAAGGAAGGACACTTTATACTTATCAAAGGAAAAATCTACCAAGATGAACTCTCAATTCTGAACATCTATGTTCCAAATGCAAGGGCACCCACATTCATAAAAGAAACTTTACAAAAGCTCAAAGCTTACATTGCACCTCACACAATAATAGTGGGAGACTTCAATACCTCACTCTTATCAATGGGAAGATCATGGAAACAGAAACTAAACAGAGACACAGTGAAACTAACATGTTATGAACCAAATGGATTTAACAGATATCTGTAGAACATTTCATCCTAAAACAATAGAATATACCTTCTTCTCAACACCTCATGGTACCTTCTCCAAACCTGACCATATAATTAGTCACAAAACAGACCTCAACAGATACAAGCAGATTAAAATAATCCCATGCATCCTGGACAGTGGTTTCAGGAGTCCATGTAGCTTGGGTAGGAATGGAGTGAACATGGAATGGAACAGGCAGAAAGACAAACTCAGAGTACCTAATAAGCAAGTTTACTCTAACTGTCCCCAGAATCATGAGTATGTGTCTTATTCCAGCTCTGTCCTCAGGTCTGGCTAAATCTGACTCTCTTAATCAGGTGTATATTTGCTCTCTGTGTGTGATGTGGAGTAAGTGGAAACTGCATGTATATATGTCTGTCTGTCTGCCTGTCTGTCAGGATTTCTATACACTGCAGCACTTTATATGTGGTTACATGCAGGACATGTCACAGTGCATCTAGATAACTCGAACACAAAATCCTTTCATTGGGAACTACAAGAAGAGCTTTGGATTCTGAGGCCACCTCAGTACATATGAACAAATTGTCATCTTATAAATCACCCTTTTTCATTGGAATCAGGTAATAGATACAGTGTAAAATAATAATAATAATAATAATAATAATAATAATAATAATAATCCTCATCATCATCCCATGCATCCTATCAGATCACCACAGACTAAGGCTGGTCTTCAATAACAACAAAAACAGCAGAAATTCCACATACACATGGAATATGAACAACCCTTTACTCAATGATAACTTGATCAAAGAAGAAATGAAGAAAGAAATTAAAGACTTTTTAGAATTTAGTGAAAATGAAGGTACAACATTCCCAAACTTATGGGACACAATGAAAGAAAGCAGTGTTAAAAGGAAAACTCATGACTCTGAATGCCTCCACAAAGAAACTGGAGAGAGCATACACTAGCAGCTTAACAGCACACCTGAAAGCTCTAGAAGAAAATGAAGCTAATACACCCAAGAGGAGTAGACAGCAGGAAATAACCAAACTCAGGGCTCAGATTAACCAAGTAGAAACAAAAAGAACTATATAAAGAATCAACAAAACCAAGAGCTGGTTCTTTGAGAAAATCAACAAGATAGATAAACCCTTAGCCAGACTAACCAGAGGACAAAGAGACAGTATCCAAATTAACAAAATCAGAAATGAAAAGGGAGATATAACAACAGAAACTGAAGAAATTCTAAAAACATAAGATCCTATTACAAAAGCCTATACTCAAACAAACTGGAAAACTTGGATGAAATGAATAATTTTCTAGACAGATACCAGGTTCCAAAGTTAAATCAGGATCACATAAACCATCTAAACAGCCCATAGCCCCTAAAGAAATAGAAGCAGTCATTAAAAGTCTCCCAACCAAAAAATTCCCAGGACCAGATGGGTTTAGTGCAGAATTCTATCAGACCTTCAAGGAAAACCTAATACCAATACTCTTCAAACTATTCCACAAAACAGAAACAGAAGGAACACTACCCAATTCATTCTATGAGGCCACAGTTACACTGATACCAAAACCTCACAAAAACCCAACAAAGAAAGAAAACTACAGACCAATTTCCCTCATGAATATCAATGCAAAAATACTCAGTAAAATTCTTGCAAACTGCATCCAAGAAAACATCAAAATGATCATTCACCACAACCAAATAGGCTTCATCCCAGAGATGCAGGGATAGTTCAAGATACAAAAATCCATCAATGTAACCTACTATATAAACAAACTCAAAGAAAAACAACCACATGATCATCTCATTCGATGCTGAAAAGCTTTTGACAAAATTCAACACCCCTTCAGGTTAAAAATCTTGGAAAGATCAGGAATTCAAGGCCCATAGTAAAAGCAATATACACAAATCAGTAGCCAACATCAAACTAAATGGGGAGAAATTTGAAGCAATCCCACTAATATCAGGGACTAGACAAGGCTGCCCACTCACTCACTACCTATTCAATATAGTACTCGAAGTCATAGCCAGAGCAATTAGATGACAAAAAGAGGTCAACTGGATACAGGGAACAGAGGTGTGTAGTAATGGGGTAGCCACCAGCAAGTCCCAGATGTCAGGAAAGCAAGAGGCTCTCAGGACCCAACAGGGATGACATTGGCTGAAATACCCAACAAAGGGGAGGGAGAACCTGTAGAGACCATATACAAAGGTTAGGCAAGGCCCCCATTTGAGGGATGGGATCATCCACTGATCTCCAAATTTTTAACGCTGAATTGCTCCTGTCTAAAGGAAATACAAGGACAAAGTGTGGAGCAGAGACTGAAGGAAAGGCCATCCAGGGACTGCCCCTCCTGGGGATCCATCCCATATGCAGCCACCAAACCCAGACACTATTGTGAATGCCAAGAAGTGCTTGCTAACAGGGGCCTGATATAGTTATCTCCTGAGAGTCCCTGCCAGAGCCTGACAAATACAAAGGCGGATGCTCGCAGCCAACCATTGGACTGAGCATGGGGTCCCCATGTTAGAAAAAGGACTGAAGGAGCTGAAGGGGTTTGTAACCCACAGGAAGAACAACAATATCAACCAACCAGACCCCCTTGCAGAGCTCCCAAGGACTAAACTACCAACCAAAGAGTACACATGGAGGGACCCATGACTCCAACTGCATATGTAGCAGAGGACAGCATTGTCTGGCATCAATGGAAGAGGCCCTTGGTTCTGTGAAGGCTTGATTCCCCATTGTAGGGGAATGCCAGGGCATTCCTCACCCACAGTGAGGTAGGAGGGGTGGGTGGGTGGGGAAGCACCCTCATAGAAGCAGGGGAAAGGGGTGTGATCGGGGGTTCCAGAGGGGAAACCAGGAAAGGGTATAGCATTTGAAATGTAAATACATAAAATATCCAATAAAAAAATATTTAAAACCACTAAAAATATTTTCAAAAATATGTTCATTGTCCCTACTAATTAGGGAAATACAAACAACTTTGCATTTTCATCTTACCCCACTCAGAATGGCAAAAAAAAAAAAATGACTGACAACAAATGCTTAAGAAGATAAAGCAAATCTTCATTCACTGTTGATGGGATTACAAACTGTTGTAGCCACTATAGATTCAATGTGGAGAATTTCCAACAGGCTTAAAACAAATCTACCATATGACTCAAGTATAATACTCTTGGCATGTGGCCAAAAGCTCAACATCATATTGATGTTGCTCAACCATGTTCATTGCTACTCTTTTCACAATAGCTAAGAAATGGAAACAAACTTAAATGTCCTTGAACTACCTAATGGACAGTGAAAATATAGTACATATACAGAATGGAATTCGACTTAAATGTAAAAAAAATAAAAAAATTTGCAGGTAAGTGGGTAGAACTAGAAAATATATTGAGTGAGGTAATCCAAACTAGAAAGATAAATGTCACATGTTTTCACCCATCAGATGTTCCCAGATCCAAATCTTCAGGCATGAGTACATACCTGGAGTAACTTTAAAAAGCAGGAAAATAATAGAGAACCATTGCTAGGAGATGAGTCTTGGGAAGCAACAGAGAGTAATAGCCAGTTAAAATTGGCCTTACCTGAGCTAGGAAATGGGAAACAGAGAGCTCTACAGGAAAGGGGATGGAGATAAGTACAGAAGCAGTAGTATGGGTTTAGGAGAATACCAGGGTACAATTGATCTTATCAGTGACTGGAAAAGCAGAGCCTTTAAGTGATGGAATGCAAGGAAAATATAGAAAAAGGAAAGAAGCCAGTAAAATTACAATAAGGATGAAAAGTTCATAAGGAATCATGCTATTGATTAGTTATCTAAAAGAACCTATAATACATCTCAGTCTGGATATACACTTATACAGTTTTAATAAATGTTTTCATCTTAACTAATGATGGTCCCTCCAAGAGCCAAAGGACATCTAACAAAAATCCCAATCCCTAACATGAGACGCCTTCTCTTGAGTTGTTCAGGGTTCTTCAAGATAGTGCCAAATACACAGTCTATGGCAATTCCACTTTGTTGTCCCAAAATGTGGAAGGTAAGTCCCTATTGCTGAAGACATGATTGCACTTTGCAGGGCCCAAAGGCTTCTGAGCTCATACTGACCTGAATGGTTCCTCCCCGAAAACTAACTTTCATGGTATCAGAACATATCATATAGCCTTCCAGAGAAGGGAAGGAACCAACAGTCCTACCCAACTGTGACTCCTATGAATCACAGCAACATCCAGCATGAAATGATAATCATATAAGTGCAACAGAGCTCTAATTGGGCTTAAGACACACTCAACAAGAAGGAAAACGTGCTGTCCCTAGAGGCATGGAAGGTGTGGCTGCTGTGTCCTATGTGTGTCAGTAGGTGGCAGAGAGGAGACAGGCTCTGTTTATGCTCAATGTTCTAATCTGTGAACATCTAAATGATTAATAGCCTAATATTCCCTGGAAAAAGCAAGCCTGAGATAACCACCAGTCCAGCACCAGGGGTCTCAGACAGGGAGCTAGCCTAAGATGACCACCAGTCTAGTTCCATGCAGGCTGGGATCGGCTCCCAGAACAGAAAATGAGCCTGAGACAGACAATTACTACATAGGGCCAGGCAGCAAGACATGAGCCCAAAACAAGCACCAATCCCGTACCATGGGCCCTGGGCAGGGAGCTAGTCTGAGATGACATCTGGCACTGCACAGAAGCAGACCATGCACGCCCAAGATGACTCCTATCTAGTGCCATAATGCATGGGCAGGACATAGCACTCCTGAGACCACTCCTGAGATGACTACAGACACTCAGAAACCCCAACCACCACTAAGAGGAGTAGGTAAGAGGTGAAGAAATGAAAGAAAAGAAGCTGAAGGATGGGTGCGCAATGAAGAGAGACAGAACTGGAGAATCAAGGGTAGTGAAGAACACCCTGATGTGAGTAGCTGGTGATGCCACCTTTGACCAACTTGCACTGCCACTGGGGCCATGTCTGGGTCTGTGGCCCTGCAGAAACAGGGGTCTTTTACCACCAAAGGCTAGGCAGACATCCCTGGTCTGGGCTGCTACCTGAGGACACATTAACGTCCAAGGGCTGTGTAGAACTGGCTCCAACCCTTGCCTAGGTAACACGAGAACTCTGGTCGTGAGTGCATGGGAGCTAGATTGCCAGCTGCAGTACTCAAAAGAGCAGGCCCCACATATCACCCAGGAAGTACAGTAGAGCTGGTCCTGGTTACAGGAGCTGAGTTACTGTGCTAGCCCTGACATAGTCTCCTGTGCAATAGCATAGACAAGGGAGAGATCTCACCCCTCTCCACCTGTGGCTGGCAGAAGACTAGGCCCTGGGGTCATGAGAGCAATAGAGTTGTCCCTGCCCATTACCAGCTGCAGCACTCAGGAGACAGGGCCCTGCACCTTACCTGTCTAGCACAGTAGACCTCACCCTATTGGCAGGGGGTATGGGTAAGCCAGCCCCAAGAGCATGGGAGAGCTGACCCCTCCATTTATCTGCTATATGGTGACAAGGACAAGGAAGAAATGCCCTTCCTTGCCCCTTGCCATCTACAGCATGCTGGTGAACTGGCCCCAAGGTCATCAGAGTGGGAGAACTGACCATGGTCCTCACCAGCTGAAACACTTGAGGGAGCAGTCCCTGCACCTCATTAGGCAGCAGGGTAGAGCTGGCCCTGGTTGCAGGGTTGCAGGTGAGGGTGTGAAAGCAGCAGAGTTGGATTTGCCTCTTGCTGGCAGTGGGAATGGATAAGCTGGTCAGGGCAGAATAAGAGAGCTTGGGACAGTGCTGTGGGTGCAAGAGAGCTGGCAGGTTGACCAGCTAAGATCCCTATCAGAGTTGATAGGGGCTGATAGAGAGTTGATAGATATCCCTGGCTGAGATCCAGGGTTTTGAATTGACCCACCCCAACAGTGAACTGCTGGAGTGAGTGAAGGGAGATCCAAAGATACAGCATCTCCATGAAACAGGGCAACAACAGGATGTCTGAGAGGAGTTCCAGTGAGGTTCCATTGATAGTGTAGCAGAAACCTAAGGCCTCATATCAGAGCAACTACTCATTCAGTGAACATCTGCGGAGGGTTGTGGAAGAGAAGGCATACATGTGACACACTGTGACACACTGTAGCTTTTACACAGATTTTTTTTAGATTTAATTTTTTGATTTATTTTTATTATTACATTTATTTATTCACTTTACATCACAATATCGCCCCCTCCTCCCACTCCCCCCTCACACAGCTCGTCTCCCCATACTACTCTCCCCTTCTCCTTTGAGCAGTGGGAGCACCCCTCTTGGTATCTCACACACACACACACACACACACACACCCCTACAAACCCAGGAGCTGCAGGACTAGGGGCATCCTATCTCACTGAGGCCAGATAAGGCAGTCAATTTAGGGGAATAGACTGCAGGCATGTAATAGATATTCGGGGTTGATGGGGAGCCAGTGTGAAGACCAAACTGCTCATCTGTTACATATGTTCGGGGGACCTAGGTCCAGCCCGCTTGTTCTTAGGTTGGTGATTTGTTCTCAGAGAGCCCCTGAGAGTTCAGGTTAATTGGCTCTGTTGGTCCTCCTGTGGAGACCCTGTCCTCTTTGGATCCTTCAATCATTCTCTCAACTCTTCCGTAAGATTCTTCAAGCCCCATCTAATGTTTGGCTGTGGGTTTCTGCATCTCTTTTCATTGGCTGCTGGGTGGAGCCTCTCAGAAAACAGCAATGCTAGGCTCCTGTCTGCAAGCATAACAGAGTATCATTAATAAAGATAGGGATTGGTTCTTGCCCACGGGATGGGTCTCAACTTGGGGCAGTCACTGGTTAGCCATTTCCTCTGTCTCTGCTCTTTGTCCCTGCACATCTTTATAAGCAGTACACATTTTAAGTAGAAGGCTTTGTGGGTTGGATGCTCACTTTATCCCTCCACTGGGAGTCCTGCCTGGTTACAGGAAGTGGTCACTTCAGGATCCATATCCCCCAATGCTAGGAGTATCAGCAAGAGTTGCCCCTATAGGTCCCTTAGTGCCTCCCCCCATTCAACATCTCTTGCATGTCCTAGAGATCACTCCCCCACTACAGATTTCTCCTCTCTCTCCCCTGCTCTGTGGCATCTGCATTAATGAGCCAGCTTGTCAGAAATATACAAAGGCAAGCAGATTCCTGAGTTCAAGGTCAGCCTGGGACAGAGCAAGGTTAGGCCCAGGTGTGTAGAAATGATAATTTCAGGGCAGGATCCCATGTAACTAACTTATCTGTGCTTAACAAAGGCAGACAGATCTCTAAAATATGTAAAATAAAAGACTAGATTAGTGTTCTGTAGGAGATGAGCTGACCAGAGAATTTTGTAGGATAAAAAGAGAGAACTGGCAGTTTCCATCTGTGGCAGGAGACCTCTGCATGGGCCACCATGGCTCCATAGCCAAATAGCTCTGGGAGAAAGCTAGCTTCCCAAGAGTGTGGAAAAACCTGTGAGAGGAGGTAAGAGGGACTAACACTGCTCAGCGGGACTCACCCGGAATCCTTAGGACACAGGGACAGAGGAACAACCAGGTGGAAGGAGCCTTCCGGTTTCCATCTGTGGCAGGAGACCTCTACCTGGGCCACCAGGGCTTCATAGCCAAATAGCTCTGGGAGAAAGCTAGCCTCTCAGGAGGATGGAAAAGCCTGTCTGCTCAGAGGGACCAACATGGAATACCCAGGACACAGGGACTGAGAAGTGCGTTTCTGGTTTCTTTCAGTAGCAGGGGAGCTGATCCTGTGACACAGGTCTCCATACTCAAATGGTGCCAGGAGAGAGCTGGTATTCCAGGAGTGCCAACATACCTTCAAGAACAGGCAAGACCATCACTTCTTTTCAAATTCACTGGACCAAGAGGACCACTGCAGAGCCACCAGGACACAGGAAACAAGGGATAGGTGGGGACTTCATTCTTCTGGTTTCTGTCTGCACCCCAGAGCTGACCCTGCACCACAGCTCTCCAAACCCAAATTCCTCTCAGAGAGAACTGGTATTCAAGGAGTATTGACACCTAGGCTTGCAGGAAAGACAAGTCACAGTCAGAGAGAGTAAAACCAGCTAACACCAGAGATAACCAGATGGCGAAAGGCAAGGGCAAGAACATAAGGAACCGAAACCAGGGATACATGGCATCATCAGAACCCAGCTCTCCCACCACAGCAAGCCCTGGATACCTCAACACACCAGAAAAGGAAGACTCAGACTTAAAATCACATCTCATGAGGATGATAGAAGATTTTAAGAAGGAAACAAATAATTCCCTTAAAGAAATACAAGAGAACACAGGTAAAAAACTAGAAGCCCTTAAAGAGGAAACACAAAAATCCCTTAAAGAATTGCAGGAAAACACAATCAAATGGGCAGAATTCCAGGAAAACACAATCAAACAGATGAAGGAAATGAACAAAACCATACAGGAACTAAAAATAGAAATAGAAACAATAAAGAAATCACAAAGGGAGACAACCCTGGAGTTAGAAAACCTAGGAAAGAAATCAGGAGTCATAGATGCAAGCATGACCAACAGAATACAAGATATAGAAGAGAGAAATTCAGGTGCAGAAGATACCATAGAAAACATGGACACAACAGTCAAAGAAAACACAAAATTCAAAAAGCTCCTAACCCAAACATCCAGGATAGGATGCAATGAGAAGACAGAACCTGAGGATAATAGGTATAGAAGAGAGTGAAGATTCCCAACTTAAAGGACCAGTAAATATCTTCAACAAAATTACAGAAGAAAACTTCCCTAACCTAAAAAAAGAGATTAACATAAATATATAAGAATCCTACAGAACTCCAAATAGATTGGACCAGAAAAGAAATTCCTCCCGTCACATTAGAGTCAAAACACCAAATACACAAAGTAAGGAAAGAATATTAACAGCAGTAAGGGAAAAGGGGCAAGTAACATATAAATGCAGACCTATCTGAATTACACCAGACTTCTCACCAGAGACTATGAAAGCTAGAAGATCCTGGGCAGATCTCATACAGACTCTAAGAGAACACAAATGCCATACCAGGCTGCTATACCGAGCAAAACTCTCAATAATCATAGATGGTGAAACCAAAATATTCTATAACAAATCCAAATTTGCACAATATGTTTCCACAAACCCGGCCCTAGAAAGAATAATAGATGGAAAATGTCAACTCAAGGAGGGAAACTACACCCTAGAAAAAGCAAGGAAGTAATCTTTCAACAAACTCAAAAGAAGATAGCCACACAAACATAAAAATAACATCGAAAATAACAGGAAGCAACAATCACTATTCCTTAATATCTCTTAACATCAATGGACTCAATTCTCCAATAAAAAGACATAGACTGACAGCCTGGATCCATAAACAGGACCCAGCATTTTGCTCCATCCAGGAAATGCACTTCTGTGTTAAAAACAAACACTATCTCAGAGTACAGGGCTGGAAAACAATTTTCCAGGCAAATGGCCCCAAGAAACAGGCTGGAATAGCCATTCTAATATCTGATAAAATTGATTTTCAAACAAAAGTCATCAAAAAACATAAGGAAGGTCTACATGTAGAAGATTGCGAATTGGTCCATTCCTATCTCCCTGTACAAAGCTCAAGTCCAAGTGGATCAAGGACCTCCACATAAAACCAGATACACTGAATCTAATAGAAGAGAAAGTGGGGGAAAGTCTCGAACACATGGGCACAGGGGAAAAGTTCCTGAACAGAACACCAATGGCTTATGCTCTAAGATCAAGAGTCGACAAATGGGACCTCAGGAAAGTACAAGGCTTCTGTAAGGCAAAGGACACTGTCAATTGGACCAAATGGCAACCAACATATTGGGAAAAGATCTTTACCAATCCTACATCTGATAGAGGGCTAATATACAAGGTATACAAAGAACTCAAGAAGCTAGGTTCCAGAGAACCAAATAACCCTATAAAAAAATGAGGAATAGAGAGCAGCGCCTCGGAGGTCCCATGGATCTGTGTCTTGCTTCAACAGTGTTTGGACAGAACAGACCTGGGGACTTCCACTTAGTTACCTTCCAGCCGCCTTACAAGTCTCTCCAGTCGCAGCCTCCGGGACCATCTCCTAGCCGCCTTCAGCTCTTTGGACCAGCACCATCTTCGAGGTTAGCCCCGTACTCCGGATCAGGCATGACCTCTCAGATCCATCAGAATTATTCCACCGAAGTGGAAGCTGCGGTGAACCACCTGGTCAACTTGCACCTGCGGGCTTCCTACACCTACCTCTCTCTGGGCTTCTTTTCTGATCAGGATGACGTGGCTTTGGAGGGCGTATGACGTGGCTTTGGAGGGCGTAGGCCACTTCTCCCGTGAATTGGCCCAGGAGAAGTGCCAGGGCGCAGAGTGTCTCCTCAAGTTGCAGAACGATCGCGGGGTCCGTGCACTCTTCCAGGATGTGCAGAAGCCATCTCAAGATGAATGGGGTAAAACCCAAGAGGCCATGGAAGCTGCCTTGGCCCTGGAGAAGAGCCTGAACCAGGCGCTCTTGGATCTGTATGCCCTGGGTTCTGCCAGCACAGACCCTCATCTCTGTGACTTCTTGGAAAGCCACTTCCTGGATAAGGAGGTAAAGCTCATCAAGAAGATGGGCTACCACCTGACCAACCTCCGTAGGCTGGCAGGGCAACAACCAGCACAGACTGGCATGCCCCAGGCATCTCTGGGCGAGTATCTCTTTGAGGGCCTCACTCTCAAGCATGACTAGGAAGCCTCTGTGCCTTCCAAAGGGCTCCCTCCTCTGCTCTCTACCAGCCCTCCACAGGACCTCCACCTGAATCAACTTCTCAAGCCACTAGGCAGCTTTGTAACTGCCCTGGAGCCTCTCCCAAGTCTTGGGTCAAGTAAAAATAAAGCTTTTTGAAACAGGAAAAAAAAAAAAAAGGAGGAACAGAGCTAAACAGAGAATTCTCAACTGAGAAAACTCGAATGGCTGAGAAGCACCTAAAGAAATGTTCATCATCCTTAGTCACCAGGGAAATGCAAATCAAAACAACCCTGAAATTCCACCTCACACCAGTCAAAATGGCTAAGAGCAAAAACTCAGGTGACAGCAGATGCTGGTGAGGATGTGGAGAAAGAGGAACACTCCTCCATTGCCAGTGGGATTGCAAGCTGGTACAACCTCTCTGGAAATCAGTTTGGTGGACCCTCAGAAAATTGGACATAATACTACCTGAGGACCCAGCTATTCCACTCGTGGGCATATACCCAGAAGATGCTCCAACATGCAATAAGGATACATGCTCCACTATGTTTGTAGCAGCCATATTTATAATAGCCAGAAGCTGGAAACAACCCAGATGTTCCTCAACAGAAGATTGGATACAGAAAATGTGGTACATTTACACAATGGAATACTACTCAGCTATTAAAAACAATGACTTCATGAAATTCACAGACAAATGGATGGAACTTGAAAATATCCTGAGTGAGGTAACTCAGTCACAAAAGAACAAACTTGGTATATACTCACTGATAAGCGGATATTAGCCCAAAAGTTTGGAACACCCCTAATTCAACTCACAGCAACTGTTGGACTGAGCATGGGGTCCCAGATAGAGGAGTTGGAGAAGGGACTGAAGGAGCTGAGGGAGTTTGCAGCCCCATGGGGAGGGAGCAACAGTGTCAACTGGTCAGCCCACCCCCTGACCCCCAGTGCTCCCAGAGACTGGACCACCAACCAAAGAATGCATATGGAGGGACCCATGATGCTGGCCACATATGTGTAGAGAAGAGCCTTGTGGTCCATTAGTGTAGAGAGGCCCTTGGGTCAGAGAGTGTTAGATGCCCCAGTATAGGGGAATGTCAGGGAAGGAAGACGGGAGTGGGTGGGTGGGTTGGGGAATACCCTCATAGAGGCAGAGGGAGGGCATATGGGATAGGGGGTTTGCAAAGGGGAGACCTGGATAGGGGAAAACATTTGAAATGTAAATAAAGTATCAAAAATTTAAAAATAAAAAGAATATAATAGCCTGATATTGGTGCATGATATAAAATACTGCCTTCTGGGGACTAGAAAGATGATTCAGTGTTTAAGAGCACCTGTTGCTCCTGCTGAGGACCTGAGTTCAATTCCCAGTACCTACATGGCAGCTTACAACCATCTGTGACTCTAGTTTCAGGGAATTAAAAGCCTTTTTCTGACCTCTGAGGCACTTAATGCACACGGTGCATACACATACTCATACACATAAAATAAATCTGGTTTTGAATGGTGTCTTCTAGATACGACATGATCATTATAACATGAACTCACAGCAGCAGTAGTCAGGGGAGCAAGACCTGAACAACACAGAGCCTGTCACCATGTCACCATGGGTAAGGGAAGGGGTTTATGAGGTCCTCCCCCTACCAGAGATGACTGCTGGAAGGGAAAAGTCATTTTCTTCAGTGGTGTAGCACTTTTAAGTTGCCACACATGAATGGCTAGTGAGATCCAGAATAGCCAGGACTATGTAGAGAGATCCTGTCTTAAAAAAAAAAAAAAAAAAAAAAAAAAAAAGTGGGTCTCACACACAAAAGGTACTCTGGTGAAATTGTTCAGCTGGTAAAGGCACTCGCTGACATTTCTAACAATCTAAGTTCATTCTCTGTCACCCATTTTCAAGAGAACTGATGCCAACAAGTTGTCCTTTGCCCTTCTTATGATTTCTGTAGCATTCATGCCTTTACACACACTTCACCAAAAAAAAAAAAAATGTAATTTATTTAAAAATAGGTAAAAATAAGAGCAAGGACTTGTTACTAGGAAGAAAAGATTCAATGGAAGTGTGAGGGAATGAGAAATGGCAATAGGGGATGAAGATGACCAAAATTCATTACATACGTGTATAAAACTGTCAAAGAATAATTAATGAAGACAGTAAATTAAGAAAGCAAAAACAGCAAAAACAGAACCAGTAAGGAAGCCAGGTGGAGTGGTGCATGCCTTTAATCACAGCATTTGGAAGGCAGAAACAGGCAAATTTCTGTGAGGTCGAGGCCAGCCTGGTCTGCATAGTGAGTTCCAGGACAGCCAGAGCTACAGAATGATACCCTGCCTCAAAAAAATAAAATAAAATAAATAAAACAAATGACAATAACTTTTGGCAAGAAGGGAAAAGGACGTTATTTGGTATTAGTGGGAGTATAAACTAGTACAACTATTATAAAAGTTGGTATGGAGGATTCTCAAGAAATTTTAAAAGATTACATATGCCCAATGTTGTGAGTCACAGGTAAAGTCACCCCAATGATTCTTGGGCACCTCCCCTATCCCAGGTCTCTGTCTCATCCTGGAGATACTCTACCTCCTCATCCCTGTCAGTTGCATATTTCCATTCATTTTCATAGCCAAGTAGCCATCTCTCCTGTCCCTCCCCACATCTGATCCTGAACCCCTCATTCTCCTCTCTAGTCCCCCTCCATCTCAGTTCCTTCCCTTCATCTGCCTCTTATGACATTTTATTACCCTTCTAAGTGAGATTCAAGCTTCCTCCCTTGGGCCTTTCTTCTTGTTTAGCTTCTTTGAGTCTGTGGTGTATAGCATGTGTACCCTGTATTTTATGGCTAATATCCACTTATAAGTGAGTACATACCATGCATGTCCTTTTGGGACTGGGTTACCTCATTCAGGATGATATTTTCAAAGAAGCCACCTCGTGTAGCCAGGCAGGAACCCCAGTGGAGCAATAGAAACACCCAGAAAGAAACTTTCAATCCAAAATTTATCCTGTCTACAAGAAATGCAGGCATGGGGGATGGAGCAGAGACTGAGGGAATGGCCAACCAATAACTTGAGACTCAATCATGGACAATCACCAAACCCTAACACTATTAATGATATTCTGTTATACTTAGACAGAACATCATATCCTCTGAGAGGCTCCACTCAGCAGCTGACTCAGAGAGAGATACAGACATCCAGTGCCAAACAATGGACAGAGCTTGGGGAATCTTATGGAAGGATAAGAGGAAGGATTGTGGGCCCCAAAGAGGATAGGAACTCCAAAGGAAGACCAACAGAGTCAACTAAACTGGACCCTTGGGGCTCTCAGCATCTGAACCACCAACCAAAGAACACACACAAGCTGACCCTAGGCCTCTCTGCACATATGTAGCAGATGTGCAGCTTGGTTTTTATGTGATTCCTAAACAACTGGAGCAGAGACTATCCCAAAAGCTGTTGCCTGTACGTGAAATATGATCTTCTAGATGGGTTGCCTTGTCTGGCCTCCGTTGGTGAGGAAGTGCCTAGCCTCCCAGAGACTTGAAGTGTCAGGATGGGAGGATACATGGGGGGGGGTGGGGAGGGGGAATCCCCACCCACTCAGATGAAAAGGGGCAGAGGGATAGGGGAAGGATTGTGGGAGGGGTGACCAGGAGGGAGCAGTGAGTGGATGTAAAGTGAATAAGTAAAAAAATTAAATTACCCAACAATAAAAGAAAACTTCAGACCAATTTCCCTTATGAATATAGATGCAAAAATACTCAATAAAATTCTCACAAACCTAATCCAAAAACACACCAAAACGATCATTCACTATGATCAAGTAGGCTTCATCCCAGGGATGCAGGGATGGTTCAATACCCGGAAATCCATCAGTGTAATCCACTACATAAACAAACTCAAAGAAAAAACTACATGGTCATTACATTAGGTGCTGAAAAAGCATTTGACAAAATTCAACATCCCTTCAAGATAAAAGTCTTGGAAAGATCAGGAATTCAAGGAGCATACTTAAACACAGTAAAAGCAATATACAGCAAACCAGTAGCCAACATCAAACTAAATGGAGAGAAACTTGAAGCAATCCCACTAAAATCAGGGACTAGACAAGGCTGCCCTCTCTCTCCCTACCTATTCAATATAGTACTTGAAGTTCTAGCTAAAGCAATCAGACAACAAAAGGAGGTCAAAGGGATACAAATCGGAAAGGAAGAAATCAAAATATCACTATTTGCAGATGATATATATGATGGTATACTTAAGTGACCCAAAAAAACTCGACCAGAGATCTGCTACAGCTGATAAACAACTTCAGCAAAGTGGCTGGATACAAAATTAACTCAAGCAAATCAGTAGCCTTCTTATACTCGAAGGATAAACAGGCTGAGAAAGAAATTAGGGAAATGTCACCCTTCACAACTATCACAAACAATATAAAGTATCTTGGTGTGACTCTAACCAAACAAGTGAAAGATCTGTATGACAAGAACTTCAAGTCTCTGAAGAAAGAAATCGAAGAAGACCTCAGAAGATGGAAAGATCTCCCATGCTCATGGATCGGCAGGATTAATATAGTTAAAATGGCCATCCTGCCGAAAGCAATCTACAGATTCAATGCAATCCCCATCAAAATTCCAACTCAATTCTTCATAGACTTAGAAAAAGCAATTCTCAAATTCATATGGAATAACAAAAAACCCAGGATAGCAAAAACTATTCTCAACAATAAAGGACTTCTGGGGGAATCAGCCTCCCTGACCTCAAGCTGTACTACAGAGCAGTAGTGATAAAAACTTCATGGTATTGGTACAGTGACAGGCAGGTAGATCAATGGAATAGAATTGCAGACCCAGAAATGAACCCATACACTTATGGTCACTTGATCTTTGACAAAGGAGCTAAAACCATCCAGTGGAATAAAGACAGCATCTTCAACAAATGGTGCTGGTTCAACTGGCGGTCTACATGTAGAAGATTTCGAATTGATCCATTCCTATCTCCCTGTACAAAGCTCATGTCCAAGTGGATCAAGGACCTCCACATAAAACCAGATACACTGAATCTAATAAAAGAGAAAGTGGGGAAAAATCTCAAACACATGGGCACAGGGGATGGCATGTGCTCTAAGATCAAGAATTGACAGATGGGACCTCATGAAATTACAAAGCTTCTGTAAGGCAAAGGACACTGTAAATAGGACAAAATGGCAACCAACAGATTGGAAAAAGATCTTTACCAATCCTACATCCGATAGAGGGCTAATATCCAATGTATACAAAGAACTCAAGAAGTTAGACTCCAGAGATCCAAATAACCCTATCAAAAAATGGGGAACAGAGCTAAACAGAGAATTCTCAGCTGAGGAAACTCGAATGGCTGAGAAGCACCTAAAGAAATGTTCAACGTCCTTAGTCATCAGGGAAATGCAAATCAAAACAACCCTGAGATTTCACCTCACACCAGTCAGAATGGCTAAGATCAAAAACTCAGGTGACAGCAGATGCTGGTGAGGATGTGGAGAAAGAGGAACACTCCTCCATTGCTGGTGGAAACACAAGCTGATACAACCTCTCTGGAAATCAGTTTGGTGGAGCCTCAGAAAAATGAACATAATACTACCTGAGGACCCAGCTATTCCACTCCTGGGCATACCCAGAAGATGCTCCAACATGTAATGAAGACACATCCTCCACTATGTTCATAGCAGCCATATTTATAATAGTCAGAAACTGGAAACAACCCAGATGTCCCTCCACAGAGGAATGGATACAGAAAATGTGGTACATTTACACAGTGGAATACTACTCAGCTATTAAAAACAATGACTTCATGAAAGTCTTAGGCAAATGGATGGAACTGAAAATATCATCCTGATGGAAGTAACAGTCACAAAAGAATGAACAGGGTATGTACTCACTGATAAGTGGTTATTAGCCCAAAAGTTCGGAATACCCAAGAGTCACTTCACAGCAACAGTAGGGCGGAGTGGGAGGTCCCAGATGGAGGAGTTGGAGAAGGGACTGAAGGAGCTGAGGAAATTTGCAGCCCCAGGGAGGGAGCAACAGTGGCAACTGGCCTGACCCCTCAATGCTCCCAGAGACTAATCCACCAACCAAAGAATACACATGGAGGGACCATAGTGCTGGCCACATATGCGGCAGAGGAGGGTCTTGTTAGCCATCAGGGGAAGCAGAGGTCCTTGGGCCTGGGGGTGTTAGATGCCCCAATATAGGAGAATGCCAAGGAGGAAAGACAAGACTGGGTGGGTCGGGGAATACCCCCATAGAGGCAGGGGGAGGAGGAAGGGAATAGGGAGGTTCCAAAGGGGAGATCTGGAAAGGGGGAAACATTTGAAATGTAAATAAAGTATCAAAAAAAATTAAATTTAAAAAATTTTAAAGAAAAAGAAAGCTACCATATGACCCAGCTACACTTTTCCTGTGAGAGCACTCTCTGTGTAGAGAAACTTGCACAACCGTGTTCACTGCTGTTTATTTACAATAGTCTCAACGTCCATTAATAGATGAACAGATAATAAAAATATGGTACCTATACACAATGGAATTTTATTCAACTGTAAAGAAAAATGAAATTATGAACCAGTACCCGCTGCTGCAGTCTCAGCAAATAGAAGCCAGTTTGAGAGTGCTGGCTGGCACAGGCAATCTTCAGTCCAACTTGGCTCCTTCTCTAAATGCCTATAAAGCTGCAGTGTGAGTGAATTTATGCCTCAAAATAAATATCAGTAATCACCATCCAGGGGCTTGTCTCCCACTGTCCCTCTGCATTCATCATAGCCACTCACTGACGTTCCAGCCACAACCAGTTCACAGCTGGAGCTGGAACTCTATTTACCACTACTCACTCCTCTTAACTGCTGCATTAATTACTTTTCTAATGCTGTGAGAAAACAGCCTGAGGTGGTTTGAATATCTTTGCCTCCCCACCCCTACTGATTCATGTGTTCGAATGCTGGGCCATAGAGAGTGGCACTATTAGGAGGTGTGACCTTATTGGAGGAGGTGTGGTCTTGAAGGAAGCGTGCCACTCTGTAGGTGGGCTTTGAGGCCTCCTAAGCTCAGGCTCTGCCCAGTGCAGAAGAGAGGTTCCTCTTTACTGTCTTTAGATCAAGGTGTAGAAATCTTGGCCCAGCAGTGGTGGCGCACGCCTTTAATCCCAGCACTTGGGAGGCAGAGGCAGGCAGATTTCTGATTCGAGGCCAGCCTGGTCTACAGAGTGAGTTCCAGGACAGCCAGGGCTACACAGAGAAACCCTGTCTTGAAAAACCAAAAAAAAAAAAAAAAAAAAAAAAGATGTAGAAATCTCAGCTCCTGTAGGGGTGGTTCTGATGTTGTCTTGTCCCCCACTGGCTCTTGGTCTGTCAGTAAGGAAGCCATGGGCCAGTTGCTGAGTGGAAGGGATAGGCAGGACTTCCAGGTACCTGGAGGGAAGCAGGGAGCCACAAGGGAGGAGAGACAGAGTTGGAGTGCTTCTGAGGGAGAAAAGATGACCAGTCATGTGAGATCCCGAATGGACTGAGGCCTGTGGCCACTCCGACAGGCAGGCGGTTGGGGATGTAATTGAGTGACTAAAGTTTAGGTGGGAGGCGCAGAGATAAGAATGTTAATAAGGGCATGCTTTTCCAGGGAGAGATAGTAGTGCCCAGCAACTGTGCCTGAGGGCAAGTTGAAAATGAACAATCGTGTGTGTTTGTCTTTCATCCATGGACTCAAGGGAAGCTGGATGGGGCCAGTAGTGTCCCCATTTCCAGAGCTTAGGCAGGGACATACACACAGCAAGCTCCTCCAGCATCTAGTCTGCCTGCACAATGCCAAGCTTCCTACTATGATAATATATTGAACCTCTGAAAGTGTAAGCCAGCCCCAATTAAATGTTTGCCTTGATAAGAGTTGCCTTGGTCATGGTGTCTCCTCACAGCAATGGAAGCCCTAACCAAGATACACCATAACTGAGGAAAATTATAAAAGTATTTGGGCTTATGGTCCTGGAGGGTTGGAGCTCATGATGGTAAAGAGAAGGCATGGTAGCAGGAAGAGCTGACAGCTTACATCTCCAAAAGCAAGTAGGAGGCATAGGGAAAACTAACTCAAGTCTTTTGAAGGCTCAAAGCTGATTATCCCCTGTTGCATACCTCCTCCAGCAAGGCCACATCTCCTAATCCTTCCCAAACAGTTCCAACTGGGTACACCAAGTATCCAAACATATGAGCCAATAGGAGCCATTACTGTGTAAACCTCCACAGAGCACAACCACCAGCAGCTGTCTCCATGACTGATGTAGCCCTTATAATCTTAAGAGTGAACACTCCATTACTGAAAAACAAACACTGGATAAAGTCCTCAGCAGGGTAAGTGCCAAATTCTTGGGGCTAAACAACTACAACTAGTGGGCTGGATAAAGAGTTAAGGGGCAAAGAGCACTTTGTTTTACTAAAGGACCCAAGTTTGGTTCCCAGAACCCATATCAGGTGGCTTACAACCTCCTGAAACTCTAGCTAAAGGGATCTAATACCCTCTTCTGGCCTCTGAGGACATGTGCACACACATGGCATGCATTTACACATACATGTAAATAAAAAATAAAGAAAGAACTAAGACTAGGAAACCTGGGTGTTAATTCACCAGACAGAAAAACAACTTACCCTCTCCACTAGGAGGCATTACAAAGGAGTACAGTTCTACCAAAACCAGCAGACAGGAACGTTAAAAGGTACTCAGATAGGTAGGTCTGCCACAACTATTTAAAGCTGTCTGTCCTTTGGGAAACTGACTCCCTTTCTCAAAGGCAGCATGTGGCTTGTTGGTATCTGGACAAGAGAGCAAGGGTACTCTGACTTGGAAACTCTAATAGGAAGACTATGCCTATGGAAGTCCTCAGTTGAAAGGGCACACAAGCTTAACTTAACCAGTCTGTCTCCTGAGCCTACCGTTCTTAACTTAACCAGTCAGTCTTCTGAGCCTACCGTTCTTAATTTAACCAGTCTACCAAGCCTACCGTTCTTAACTTAACCAGTCTGTCTCCTGAGCCTACCGTTCTTAATTTAACCAGTCTCCTGAGCCTACCGTTCTTCTCCTCTCAACCTGGGGGTGGAGCCACAATTATCTCACTAAAGTGAAAACTTTAGACAAATATATTCTATTTTCCTACATGTGTGTGTGTTTCTTTATTGGTTTCTATGTATATTTTAGATACATAGGACTTGAGAGTATTACATTTATTTGTATGTGTGCACATGTATGCACACGTCATAGCACACTTGTAGAGGGTAGAGGACAACTTGTGGAAATCAGTTCTTTTCTTCTACCACTAAAAATTCAAAAAGGTGGATAGGATTTCTGAGGATGGTAACAAATGCTATGCTTTGGCCTCCACATGTACCTCACATGCTCAAAAATAGAGTATGGAGATAATGGTCTCACAACAATGTGATATGCTTAATACTGAAGAACTATACACTCAAAAATACTTGAGTTGCTAAAATTTGGTTTTTATATATTTCATAATAATATTTTGGTTTTCCATTATTTTTTGTTTTGACATAGATCTCATATAGCTCAGGCTAGTCTTAAACTCACTAGGTAAGGATGACTTTAAACTCCTGATTCCCCTGCCCATTTCCTGAGTAATAGTTGACAAGCATGGGCCACAAAATCCAACTTAGACAGTGCTGGGCTCGATGCACACAGCAAGCACTCTACAACTAAGCTGCACCCCTAGCTCCTGTTTTTCATTTTCATGTTGAACTGGTTTGTAATAGAGTCTCACTTTATATCCCAGGCTAGCCTCCAATTATACGGCCCAGAGAGAACCTGAACTCCAAATCCTTCTGCCTCAGCTTCCTAAGTAGCTGGAATTACACATGTATAGACCATGCCAGGCTCCCTACTATGTTTCTGAATGGAATAAAATGGCTGGAGTCACGAGTGCACAAGGAGATGCATGTTGAGATATTCATAAAGCCACACACAATAAACTTGCCTGCCCCAGAATCACTACGAGTACATAAGTAAGCACTGCATTGATACTATGGAATCTCTGGTGTCACTAGGCGATAGGAAACTCCTTTAATGCTAGGGATAGCATTCAGGCCCTCCTGTAATGCCACTGTGCTATGACTGAACCACCAGTTAGCCCTTTCAAGGGCTAATCTTAGTTGTCAACTTGACTATAATAAAACTGGAATCGAAGCTGCTAAATGCTCCTGTAAGGGATTTTCTTGATCAGATTATATGAAGCAGAAAATACTTACCCTAAACACGTGTGGCACTTTCTGATGCCAACCCAGACAAAGGGGCATGGAAGAAAAACTGCTTTTTGCCTGCTTGCCCTCAGTCCTACTGCCAAGTCCCTCTACCTTGCTGCTGAGGCATTACTTCAAAAATATGAGAACAAACTTCTATGGATTTCAAAGTAGATTAAAATCCTCAGCTTTCATTGAATCTTCCAGGTTTTCAGTGTAGATTCAAACTACCCAAACATTCAGCCTCAGGCTGGAGAGATGGCTCAGCGGTTAAGAGCACTGACTGCTCTTCCAGAGGTCCTGAATTCAGTTCACACATTACCACATGGTGGCTCACAACCATCTGTAATGGGGGATCTGATGCCCTCTTCTGGTGTTCATGAAAACAGAGCACTCATATACATAAAATAAATCTTAAAAAAAAAAAACTTTACCCAAAAAAAAAAAAAAGTTCGCCCCATGGACAGGGTTGACTACCCAGATGACATCCTGTAAGACACTAATAAATCCTATATACACATCTTATCGTCCTATTCGTTCAGAGAACACTGATATACCTTCTACTATAGCCTCTTTTTTTCCTTTGTTTTGTTTGTTTTTGTTGGCTTTTTGGTGGTGGCAGTGGTGGTTGAATTTGTTTTGGAAACAGGGTCTCCTGTATCCTACACTGGCCTCAAACTTGCTATATAGCCTCAGAATGATCCTGAGCTCCTGATCCTCCTGCCACCATTGCCCCAATGCTGGAATCATACATGTGAGCCAATGTTCGCGGTTTTATGCAGTGCTGAGAACTTCATCTGGGACTTTCAGCATGCTAGGCAAGTACTCTATCGACAGATAGATATTCATACAGTGAGTAGTAATCAACTGAGCAATATGCTCAGCCCCGTTACACTTATGTGATCCCACACATAAGCAGTCACCATTGAAAGCAATGTCCTTATGTGGTACATGTCTGCATATATACACACATATATTCTACAACAAAAGAGCACAAAGCTGAAAAATATCAGAAACGGGTGGAAAAGGGTTAAACCAGCAAATGCATAAAGCTGGGGGGTGCAGCCAAAGAGACCAAGTGGACAAACTAAACCCAAAGGCAACTAACACCCTAAATGAGTAGACAAGGGAAAAAGAGTACCATCTAGCTTCCTCTTGCTGCATCCCACTGTGGTCTAAAGGACTGGGGGAATGTCTACTATTCACTACTCTCTCCTGATTAATACTGACAGCATGCCCCTTTGTCTACCATGCCTGTGGCAGGATAGGCAGCATTGTCAAGTAAATAGATACCAGAAAAGACAGTTTTTGCTACCTATAGAGAGAATCTCTTGTGAACTGTACAGAAGCATCATTTCTCAATTAAAAGCTGGTGGCCTATTAGCTGAGGCAGGAAATAGAAGGTGTGACATCTGGCAGAGAGAGAAATGAATTCTGAGAGTCGAGGGCAGGAGGAGATTCACCTGGGACTCTGGCAAAGTCAGATGTATGCTACTTAGGAGAGGTAACCACCCATGTGGAACTCATAGAATAAATGGGATATGTAAGTTATGAGCTACTCAGGGAACAAGCCATAATGAAGTCTCAGTCGTTATTTCTGAGAGCTGAGTGAGAGTGAAAAACATGAGGTTACAGCCAATATCAACAGCAAAACTAACCCCGCCTCCAGCTTCCACCATCTTACCAAGGCAAGGAAAAACAATTCTTGCCTCTGTTCTAGATGGTTGCTACCAACAGACAAGTGTGAAGATGCAACCTCCAGCCCTCACATTTAGATTGCAAATGTGAAACTAGCATAATGCAATATAAGCCGAGCTTAAAACTTAACAAAGTGACTTTATTCATGACTGCAAGGAAATGGAACTGATGTAGATGTCCACTAATAAAGAAGTGAACAATAAAAATTAGATGGTGCATAGTGGCAATAGCTTTCAATCCCAACACTCAGGAGGCTGAAGCACACACATCTCTGTAAGTTTAAGACCAGACTAGTCTACATAGAAAATTTCAGGATAGCCTGGGCTATATAGTATATATATATATATATATATATATCATCAATTAATAAGCAAGCAAGCAAAAATTGGGGGTGTAAAACACAATGGATTTTACTGAGCTATAAAGAAAAAGGAAACCATGAAATGTACAAGAGAACTCACTATTGCTCTCAACAAAATTAAGCAAAGTATCTCAAACTCAGACAAAACTCACCTGCCTCGTGTACAGAACCAAACATACACATCTGTATATGTCTTATATATGTACACATTTTAAATGTTTTAAATGCCTATATAAGATGTAAAATCATCTTATATATGTATATGTTTATGTATATATACACATATATATTATGTATACGGCTTAGTGTTGGTAGAAGCTATGAAACTAGACAGGAGATAGGAGGAAACAGGAGCAAAGAAGCATTAAGGAATCGGGGAGGGAGGGCGATGGGCCACTTGTGCCATGAAATAAGGAAGACAGTTATGAGGGTAAGGAGGTGTTGCGGAAGGTATTTAAAAAGAAGGAATGGATCACGTGCTCCTGCGCTACGCCCTGGTTCTCTCATACCGGCAGGCTGGCCAGCCACGCACTGGCGGGCAATGGCCGACCTTTCATCTCTGACTCAGAGCTCCACCATCTCTCCACCCAGCTCACTAGGTTCCCACTGGCAGGTCACTACCATGCCAGCCCCATGCTTCAATACCCCCATGGCCTCTGTGGTGCACATCAGGCAAACCCCTACTCTGCTGCTGTACCTTTCTCTCTTGAACCCGGACGAGCCACACGTGAAGGAAAACACAAGACAAACTTAGTTCAGAAACAATGATAACTCAAATCTCTGGGCGCATCAACTGAAACCTAATCTTGTAAACCTTATCAAAGTCTGATTTCTATAGTGGTGAATCCTTGCAGATCCGCCATGATACCAGGAGACTCTACTAGCTACATCTTACCTACTACATGCTGTCCCTATCCAAAAGGCACCTCTCTCTCTCCTCCTCTCTTCCTCTCTCCAACCTGGAAGTCCCCTATGTGCCCAGTGATTGGCTCTTTTATTCATTAGGGGATTGGTTCACAAGAAGTCACAGGTGTAACTCACTCCTCCTGTGAAGCCTCTCCCAGGGGCAGAATTAGCAGATTACCAACAGCCCCCGGCTGTCCTCTCCCAGGGGCAGAATTAGCAGATTACCAACAGCCCCGGGCAGCCCTCTCCCAGGGGCAGAATTAGCAGAATACCAACAGCCCCGGGCTGTCCACGACAAGAAGGTACATTCAGAACTTGGGGCAATGAGAGAAGAGAGGTGAAGAGAATCAATAAAACAAATTTGGTTTGAAATGTCATAATGTAAATTATGCTAATTAAAATTCTTAAACCAAAATGAATAGATAAATAAGTTAAAAACTTAGAACTAAGCAAAGCAAGCTGGGGTGTAGCTCTGTTAGTAAAGCACTTGCCCAGCAATGCACAATGTCCTGAGCTCCATCTCCAGCACCACTGCTGAGACACAAGGGTTATGGGGCCAGCCATGTGTACCCTGGGTTGTGAGGGTTCCACCCAGGCTCAAAGGGGTACAGTTGTCCAGATTGCCATGGGTGGACTATGCAGGTTTAAATTCTAGTTTAGAGCTGGGTGTGATGGCACATGCCAATGATCTTATCACTTGGGAGGCTGAGGCAGGAGAATCCTAAGTTCTAGGTCAGTGTAGGTTATAGCAAAAGAATCAGGGACAGGGAAAAAAAGGAAGAATGGAGCTGGGGAAACGGTTTAGAAGTTAAGAGCACTGGCTGCTCTTCTAGAAGACCCAGTACTCATGTGGCAGCTCACAGCCATTTGTAATTCCAGTCCCACGAGATCTGATGCTATCTGATGGACAACATGAGCACCAGGCACACATCTGGTACACAGATATATATGCAGAAAACACATAAAATAAATGCTTCTAAAAGAAGGCTGGAAGATGGCTCAGTTGAAGTGTTTAGCTTATAAGCCTACAGACCTGAGTTCCACCCCTACCAGAAATCAGGTGGAAAAGTCAGGCATGACAGCACACTTGTAATCCCAGAAACTTGAGTTCAAGCCTATGAGAGACACTATCTCAAATACAAGGTAGAATGCACCTGAGGAATGACACCCACCAAGAGCTGTCCTCTGACCTCCACACATACATGCATACACATCCATTACACACACAAACTAGCGAAAACCCATGACATGCATATAAGGACTGAACCTGAGAAGGTCAGGATGAACTGCTGAGAGTTCAAGGCCAGCACAGGCTGGCTACACAGTGAATTCTAGACCCATATGAGCTATGGAATGATACCCTGTACCAAAAAGAGACATATACATACAGGTATATAGATCTCAACTTAGATACTATGTGATGCGTGTAATTTAATTTCTACCACCAGTAAAATGAGCACAGGGAATGGAAGTAGCCCTACTTCCTAGCAATTGAAAATGAATAAACAAAAGGTGGTTAGCCTACATGATTGGATACTGCTGAACTGTAAAACAAAATGTTGGCACACACTGCCGCTTAATGAACCAGGAAAACACTGTGTTCATGAAAATACCAACCACAAATATCACATATATAGCCATGTGTGTCCCTCACTCTCGTAATATCAGCTCTTGAAAAACTGAGGCAGGAAGATTACCCCAGGTTGCAAGAACAGATTATAGTGAATCGAAACCATTTAGAGATACAATATGTGACTATATCTAAACAAAAAAAAAATAAAATAAAATTAGAATTTTTTTTAAAAAAAGGCAAAAGCAAAAAAAAAATCACTTCAGGTGTGGTTCTGCATGATCTTAATCCCAGCACTCAAAAGATTGAGGCAAGAGGGATCAGGAATTCAAGCAATCCTCAGCTACAGTGATTCAAAGCCACCCTGTGATATGAAAAGACCAGAAATATTGCATCAGGTGGTAAAAGTGCTAGCTTCCAAGCCTGGCAACCTGAATTTGACTCTTGGGATCCAAATACTGAAAAAGGAGAACCAACTCCTGCAAGTTGTCCTTCAACCTACACACAGCCACCACGGCATGCAAGCACACACATTCACACACACAAAATACACAATAAATGTACAAATAATGCATATACAGAGATACATGTGGGGGGTGGGGGAGAAGAGAGACTTGTACATCGATTTGTAGGAAAACTCCAGATCAGGAAGATCCCTGGAGACAGGAAGTGATTAGCTGCTTGGGGGAGGGAGGTTCTGGAGAAGAAAAGGGACGGGAAGTAAGTGGTAATGGGAGCAGGATTTCTTAGCTTACTTTTCGGTGGTGATAGTGGCTGCTGGTGTTGTGTTGAGGAAACAGGGTTGTATATAGTCCAGGCTAAACTTTCGATTCTCCAGCCTCTTCTTGCCAAGTGCTGGGATCATAGGAGTGTACCACCAAGTTTCTCTAGGTTGATGAAAGCCTCTTAAAACTAGACTGAGGTATGCGTTAGTGACCTCACAACACTGTGAATATGCTAAATACCACCAGTCCATGAGCTTTGAAACTGTTTATGGTTAATTTTATGTTCCATGAATTTTCCTCTTCAACAAGGAAAAGGAAATAATGGTCCAAACATGACATGGATACTCAGCAGCCCTCCTCGCCCTCCCCATCTTTCCACACATGGCCCTGGCACACCCGTTCCCGGCTACCTTAATACCACTTGCGGCCTTCACTCACCACATGCCCAAACCTGAGCCCACACAGACCACATCAGCTTCCACATGGACTGCGCAACACCCCTGAATGGCGAAGTCTATGACTAGGGTGGGAATGGCACTCCAGTTGCCTAGAAATCCTGTTTACCAAAGTAGGCTGCCCTTTCCCTAAGTATAAACAGTAAGAGTAAAGGACAAAGAAGATGAGGCTAGGAATGTAGCTCAGCTGGTAGAGAGTCTGCATATATGAAGTATAATCTGTATTGGAACTTGAGGTAATCCTCCTGCCTCAACTTACTCTTTTAATCTCACCACTTGTAATCCATGGAGTTACAAGTTACCACACCTGGCTGTATGTATACACTTGTCATACACAAAGCCTTGGGTTCCATCCGCAGCACTACATAAAATCAGGCATGGTGGTACATACCTATAACTCTAGCACTGGGGAAGGGGAGGCAATCAAAACCAATAGTACAAAGTTATCCTTAGCTATATAGGGATTTCAAGACCACCATGGGTTACGGGAGACCTGCTTTCAAGTAAAAGATCCTAACTGGGCAACCTCTGCTTTGCACCTTGGGACTGACTCCCAATGTTAAGAAAACCCACAACTAGTTAAGTCCAGTAGGCACATGGAAGAGCCCAACTCTCACACACAGATACCACCTGGGACAACCACACATGGCAGAACCACAGTGAAGCAGAACACCACAGTGGCCCAGGTGCGGTGGAACACAACAGCAACCCCAACACTGGGGAAACTGAGCCACAAAGATAAGGAGTTTGAGGCCCTGTACTACATAGTGACACGCTGTTAAAAAGAAAAAGAACATGACAGCAGATTGTTTGGAACCCAAGTATGGGGCAGTTTCCCCCAATAAGAACCCGAACACTCCAGAGAACTCCAGATCCCAGATGGCTGCACAAGTAACAGGTGAATTTATAGCCCAGAATGGACCCCTGGCACAATCCTGGCCCACTATGGCCTGTGGCAGACAGGCATAGTGCATAGTTACAAGTAAAAACTGTTTGCCCCTGGCTAGCCTAAAAGCAAAAATCATCTTCCTAATTTCAGATGGATGGATGGATGGATGGATGGATGATGGATGGATAGACGGATAAAGGTTGGGTGGATAGATAGATTCTCACTATATGGTCCAAGTTGGCCTGCAGTTCAAAATCTTCCTGTCTTAAAGCTGAGGTTACAGAAGAGCTTTTCTCCCAACCGGAAATGGCCTGCTGTGGCTCTCCCTCTCTTCTCCCTTCTCCCCTCCTCTCCTCTCCTTCCCTCTCACCTCCCCCCATCCCCACCACATACCCCCATAACACTGTTGGTCAAGCTGAGGACCCAAATGTCAGTCTACAGGGCCAAGGAAAGCCTTGTTCCCCACCTACCTCCAAGAGGCTTTACCACCAGCCAAGGCTCCCCATCCTGGCTGAAGCATCAACTGCTATTTCAAAAACCCAGCCACAACACACTGCTCAAATCCAGAGTGCTTCATCCACCTTCCCTTGTAAGGGACTGGGCGGTTCCCACCTTCAGGAAGCCCTCCTGGTGTACACCCCTCCTTTTGTACCTAGCATCACATTATCAGTGATCAAGTCACTGCCTACCGGGCATCAGAGTTCCAGGAATTCTTTTTGTTGAGATCTGTGTGTTGGGGTGGGTGAAAGCTTCTATTTATGTGTTTGTGTGGTGTGTGTGTGTGTGTGTGTGTGTGTGTACACCTGGGTGTAGACATATATTTGAGGGTCCACATGCACGTTTAGGCATGCATGTGCATGTGGATACCCAACGTTGATGACAGGAATTATTGTGGACTGTTCTTCCACAGTCAGAACCTGCCTCAGCTTCCTGAGGCCCCCACCCACCCAGCGCCACATGGTTGGGTACAACCTCTATTCCCATACTTGTACAGCAAATGCTCTCATCACTGAGACATATTCCCCAGCCCCTCCCCTCTATTTTTGGAAACAAGGTTTCTCACTGAATCTTAAGCTCTCAGGCTAGACTATCTGGCCAGCTAGTCCCTGGGATCCTCCTGTCTTCATACACACCCTCAGTAATAGCATTATAGGCAAATCCAACTTTCTACATGGGTATTAGGGATCTGAACTCAGGTCCTCTTATTTGCATAGCCTCAGAGCTCCGAGGTTAATAGGAGCCACAGAGCTGCCAAGGAGTTCTCTCCTCTGCCTGTTGGGGGGGATTCCAACAGTCCCCATTATTTTACTTAGGAATTTGAGAGTCTGAGAAGAGCTCTGCCTTACTCAGAAGTCAAATTGTATTAACAATATTTTCTTGTTTTCTGTATGTCCATGCTCAGGCATCTTGGACTTCAGTTATCACATGGGGACAGCCCCTCCCTACCTCCCAGGACTAACTCATTACTAGACAGTAAACAACCTGTCAGCTTAGAACAGAATTGTCTCATAAAGCATCAACCAACTGCGTCTGGGGAAGAGAGGAAACAAGGTCTCCCTGTATAGCCCAGACATTCCTTAAAGTCCAAATCTTCATGCCTCAACCTCCCCAGGGCAAGAATTACAGGTACGTACCGTCAAGCTTATTACTTCTAACTCTCCTAGCTCCCCTTCCCAAGTGCTGGGATTACAGCCCTGCAAAAACAGGGGATAGCCAAGTTCAAATCAGGATTGCCCAGCTTCCATGTCACAGAAGAAGCCATGGCAAAGGAACACCCAATAAGGAAACACTACCTCAGGTTTCTTCTTCTTCTATTAAGCCCACTGTTAATGTTGAGTGTGGACTCAACACCCAGTCTCACTTTATAAAAGAAGCAGAGTATAGGAGGAAATGTCCAGGACACAAACCCATGTTCTCTTTGCTGAAGGCTCCCTTTTAAAAGGTAGAAGGAGATCCAGAAGAGACTGTAGGCTGCCCAGGTCAAGGGTAACAGAGGCTAGAGGCAGACAGAGGGGTGAAGAAACTTTAATAGCCACCCATCAATGTGAGCAGCAGGAGTGTCTAAACCATGGTAAAACCATTTCTTAGGAGCATCCTGGAGCCGGCCCCTCAGTCCTGGCTATGGCAATTTTCCAGCCAAGCTCACCACATACAAAGGGAGTGTCTGAGGACACCCCAGTCTCTATGACCACATCTGTAGAAGATTAAAAATCAAAGTTCTCTGTGGCTAAAAGAGCCCGGGTCTGGAAGCTGAGAAGCCAGCCGATACCCGCATGTCCACTGCGGCTTTGTCCCAGTCTGACTGCACTCAGGGCCAGGTGGTAAGCATGTGTCCTCAGATCAGAGAGGTTTTCCTTTCTGACAGCAGCAGCGACTCCTTCACGGCCACCAACAGCCCTGATGAGGGCAGATAACCCTGACCTCGGAGTCGTAGCAATATGAGAAGGGTAGCCAAAACCAGGATGGCACTCAACACCCCTGTAGGGGACAGACAGATGGTCAGGAGTGGGACAAGGAGGGTAGAAGCTATCACAGACTAATAAGTGGAGAGTCTGCTGTGTACTCCCTCCAGTAGCCCCAAGCTCCTCACATGGGAAAGCCTATCTTACCAGCAGCTGCAATAACCCCATAGGCATTTGGGTTTCGGGATGGGTCCCCAGCAGAGGCAAGTGTGACATTCCTGAAAGAGGTCTCATTCTCCACGGTCATAGAAGTCCTTGTAGTTGTGGCATTCTCTTCCTGGAATATCTTGTCAGTTTCTGTGTCAGTGTCTGCAATAAGCCCAGGCATCAATAGTTGAGGGGCACCCAAGGCTTAGCAGTATGGTTCACAAGGTTTCTGGTGCCCAACTCTTAAGAGTTCATCCTGATCTAAGAGAGTAGAGTTGGTGGGAAATCACTAATCCTGATGATGTGTTGTCCACCACCACAGGGACGAAGGCCTGAGAGGATGCAAGTGTTCACATCCTCAAACTAGTCACCCACGGGAAGAAAACAAATGTCTTTAAATAACTGCCAGCCCTCCCCACCCACACAGGTATACCAAGATCCCAGAGCACAAACCACAGCTGAGCTCATCACTGGAGTCAGGACAGTCTGGGTGTCCATCACAGCGCCACGTGTGTGGGAAACAGACATCATCCAGTATGCAACGCAACTCGCCCTCCTGACAGGGTGGGCGGCTACAGTTGAGGTTCTTGTCAGAGCCAGCAGAGCAACCACTGACGTTGTCACAGGAGCAAGGAAGGGCAGGCTGGGGTTGGCACTGCCCATTCTGAGCACATAGCTCAATCCCTGAAACACAGAGTCAATCAGGTTCAAAACATCCACACCAGAAAATGCAGTATGCCAGGCATGGTGGTGCACACCTTTAATCCCAGCACTTGGGAGACAGAGAAAGCAAATCTCAGAGTTTGAGGCCAGCCTAGTCTACATAGTGAGTTCTAAGACAGCTATCAATATGTAAAGAAACCCCATCACAAAAAAAAAAAAAAAAAAAAAAAAAGGAAAGCCCAGGGCTCTGGTTGCCCAATCCCATCTAAATCCTAACGTCCACAAGCAGCAAACTAAACTGAAAGCAGCATCTCATTACTTTAGCTACTTCAATCCTAACACACAGCAGGTAGATCTCTGTGAGTTTGAAGCCAGCCTGATCTACATAGAGAGTTTCAGGCCATCCAGGGACATATAAAATAAAATTAAAAAAAAAAAAAAAAAAACCAGCTTCTTCAGGGCTGAGTGGATAACTCAGCGAGCGGGTCAGTGCTTGTTGTACAAGCATGTGGACTGAGTTTGATCCCCAGTCCCCAGACAACACCAGGAGCAGCAGGGCACACCCCTAACCACGAGGCTAACAGTACAGACGGCTGGATCCTGGGGGCTCTTGGGCCAGCCAGTCTGGCTAAAACTGGAAGCTCCAATTTTAGTGAAAGATGGTCTCAAAAAGTAAGGTGGGAAGCAACAGAGGGTAACAGCACTGTCGAGCTCCAGCCCTACACACACACACACAACCATGCCGGCAAACACTGCTGCACACACTTGTACCCGGACACACACTAATAAAACAACTCTGTGTGTAAAGGCTCGCTCTATGTAAAGTCTCTACCTGCTACTCCTGTCAATTCCACCTTCCAATACCTTAGTCTTCCCCATCCCGTTCCTCCTTTACCTGCCCAACCTCCCTACAAGCCTGCCTTAGACTCCAGCTCTTTGGGTTTTGTTTTTATTTTTGATTTGAGACAAGGTCTCACTGTGTAGCTCTATTTGGCCTGGAACTCGCTATATACAACGCTAGCCTCAGATTTACAGAGACCCACCTGCCTATGTTTCTAGAGTGCTGGGATTAAAGCAATCCCAGCAGTCTACACCCATAGACTCCACCCAGCCCGGCTCACCCAGCCCTGTAGCCACAGCCTTTTCCTAATCCCCTAATCTCCATAACTGGCACCGGTCCAAACATCCATTCTCAAGCCCCTCTCCAGGAATGGCCACTTACTACACTCTTCCTCGTCACTGCCATCAGAGCAGTCCCGGTCCCCATCACAGCGCCAGGAGAGGGGCACACAGTAGCCACTGGTAAGACACTGGAAGGTATTGGTCGGACAGGAGCCAGCTTTAGAGCCTGAGAAATGAACATAAATGAGGCCTTGGGTGGGTAGGATCCGAATGTAGAATATCTTCCAAGAGGATGTCCCAGGGTACAGAAACTCTATTGGTAGCCACCCTCTGCAGAGCCCTGTGTTTGGGGCCCTGGAAGTTCATGAATGCTGCTAGTAGACAGTGCTAGTCTCCAGTCTACTGAAACACTATGACCACACAGAGCTGGTGACAAGAGTCAGGACTCAAACCCAGGTCTTACTGACCCTTGAGACCATTAGGCTCTAAATGGCCAGAAAGTCTACATTGGAGACCACCAAGCTCCATAGTTTAAACAGGCTGGAAGAAGAGCCATTTCCTAAACATGTTCTGCAAGAGGCTTGTGATCAAGGTCATTGGGACCTATTCTAACTCACCTGCTTAGCAAAGGGGAAATTGAGAGCCTGGGTAGTAAAGCTACTCAAAAGCCAGGCATGGTAGTATATGTACACAGGATGTTGGAGGCAGAAGGACCCTGAATTCCAGGCCAGTTGGGGCTACACAGGAAGACCCTGACTTAAAGCATGGTGACCATGTGTAGTCAGCAAGACCTATTGCCTCATCTCCTAAGTTTGCCCCAAGTTAAAACACTCTGCATGACCTAAACATGTCACTTCTGAACTAGACCCCTAGTACCTAATGTCCACCAGGACAGAACATCGCAGTCCTCTTGAGTTACCCGTGGGACCCAGGTCCTCTCACATCCAAGTCTAAATCCCTCTCTTCTCCATTTAAACCCCTCTATCCTGGCTTCCTCCCCGTAGTTTATCTAAGAGACTTGACTCACTTCCACCACAGGGCCTTTGCATGTACCTTCACAGCCCAAAGGCCCTTCTTCCACTCTGTATTCAGAGGAAGGGGGAGTCTAGTCCCTTTTGCACCTCAAGCAAACATTCTACCACTGAGCTACAGCCCAGTCACAGCCCACCTTGTCCTTCCATTCAACAGCTGTGATTTTTCCGAAGCTTTCAGATCTCAGTTTACATCCTGGGCAGTGTCTCATGTACCCCAGGAAGCTCTACCTCCCACAAATAACAGTCCCTAAGTAACACATCTTCCTATTGACTGAACACCCTCAGTGAAGGTCAGGGACATGGCCTCATGACTCTGCCCAGTGCCTGATAGTGTGTGGACAAGTCATGTGAGGGTCCACATTGAATCCAGACAAAACATAAGCCTTTCCTGGACTCTGAACAGGGAAGCCAGGGCTGTTTGCTGATCAAGAGGGGCAAGCAGTGAAGAGACCTGGTATTTGAACTGGCAGGAAGGAAGGAACAGAGACAGGAGGGAGCCTTTTGAGCTTCTCACCTCACACACAGAGCCAGAGCCTCCAAGATCCCTTCCTCCCTCTCCTTATAGTCAGATGCAATCATACTTGCATACCACACAGTCCAGGAGCTCCGGGGAGCTGAGGAACTCAGAACAAGTCCTATGCCTCTGAGCCTAGCCTCCTCTCTATGCCTAACAACTCAGTCCTGCCAGTTCAGACCTCCTCTCCCCAACTCTCTGGATTTTTTTGGAATGGGCCCAGAGCAGAGCAGACCCTACCTCATGGGGACAATTAATCAGACAGGAGTCGGGATGACCCATGATTTCTCCCCCCAGACTATTCCTTCATCTGTAAAGAGGAATACTAAGCCTAGACGTAATGTTGCTCAACTGTAACCCCAACTCCTGGGACGCTGCGACAAGAGGACTGCTTGGAGCCACAGAGCAGCCAAAAGTGGAAGGAGGGGTACTCTACAGACCCATAAAATAGCCAAAGAAAGTGGTCCATACCTATAATCCCTGTGCTGGGGAGTCTAAGGTAGAAGTTGAAAACTCCAGTCTAGCCTGTGTTACACAGTGAGTACCTGTCTCAAAAAAATGGGAACCAGTGCCTGCCTTTAATCCCACTACTTGAGATCTCTGGGAGTTCAAGCACAGCCTGGTCTACATAGCAAGTTGCAGGCAGCCAGAGCTACAAATGAGACCCTGTCTGAAAAAAATCAAAACATAATAAAAACCTAAAAACAACAACAACAACAACAAAAAACCAAAACCTTGAAACAGTTAAAACCTATTCTCATATAGAGTGGATCGTCAGTGGTGGTCAGTGGTTACAATCGGGACCTCCTAGTCCTGCCCAGGACAAGTGCCTGACCAAGTTTGGGGTTCACAGGGGTAATACACTCCAGGGCTCTTCCTTCCATTCTCTGAGGCAGGAATCCAAGGAGAAACAGAAGCTCTGGGTGCTGAAAGAACAGTCACAGAACTTCAGGCTCAGGGCTGAGGGTTTCGGGAAGGCATACCGGCTGCAAGAAGGTGCCAGTCAGGTGACCAGTCCTGCGTGGTGAGAGGTCAAACAAAATCAGAAACATAAGCCTTCCAGCCCACACTGGGCTGAAGGACGGCTTGGAGGTGACTTAGGGACGGCGCAGGAATAAGGGAGGAAGCTGGGCAGAACACAGCTGAAGGCACCCGCGTGGCGGTCCCCTCTGCAAGCACAGAGGGCCGATTCTCTCCACTCTCCGCACGCTCAATCCAAACGTGCGTGCTGGGGGAGTGTCAACGACCGATGGGCGGCGCAGCCAATAGCGAGGCGATGCCAGGGCCTGGGGGCGGGACAAAAGCGGTGTAGGAACGGAGGTTCACTCACCCGACACTTGGATCAGGGTATGGGTCAGAGACGAGGTTGGAGCCGGAGCGGCCTCTAGGCCTGTTCTGAGACCAAAGAGCAGCCGCAGCACCAGGCCCAGGGCCGCTGCCCGCCCAGCTCCACCCCGCGCCATTCAACCGCTAGCCGAACCACTCCTCTCCGGCCGCAGCGGCACACTGTCAGAAGGATGCGCTGATTCTCGCGCACGCGCACACGCACACAAAGAAGGGGGCGTGGCGCAAGCAAGCATGGGACCGTAAGTACCAGAATACAACGGTACTCAGAATTTAGGGCTCCTCCTGGCTTTTTCCTAGCAGCAAAATCTAATGGATTTGGTGACCTAGGCCTGTAACTCCCATATATTCTACAGGCTGAGGAAGAGGATAACAAGAACAGAGCCAACCTAGGCTATTAAAGAAGACGCTACCTCAGAACAAAAGTCACTGAAACAGGTCAGGAATTCGGGGAATCAGGAGGCTCTAGGTTTAATCCCTAGTACCATGAAAATAATAACCACATCAAGGGCTACAAATGAACTTAACAATTTTGACCTAAACTTCACATGCAGCCTACTACTGCCCAATGGTCCCAATGAATATGGCCGCCGCACCCCGTGAACACTCCCCAGCATGTCCCTCCTCTGGTGCCACCTATGGATTTTACAATTTACTTGTTTTAGCTTTATTGTCTTGATTGCCCCCTAGAATGCCAGCTGCAGGCAGGCCAGGATGTTGGTTTCCTTGGTGGAATGCTGCATGCAGTGAGAGAATGGTAGAATAAACACGAGTGAACAGTTATTGGCTTTGAACCTGGACTGACCATCCACTTGGATTCCATCCCAACCTTAACTTCTAGTTCTCAGACTTGAGAGACATTTATTCTAACATGGGGCTAGTAGATTGATACAGGATTAGCAGCCTTGGGTTTTCTCACCCCACTTGCACAGCTGAGTGCATTAAGTCTGCTTATCCAAATGTGGCTAGTGCTTTTGTGGTGGTTTCTGCTGGTCTGAGGTAACCCAAGCTGGCCTGAAACTGGTGATCCTCTTGCTTTGGCCTCCTAAGTATTGGGGATATAGTCATGTACCAGCTCAGTGTTTGTGTTTTCCATAGTTCTAACTTAAGAATCTGACACTACCTGCCAACAAGGCTGGAGACAAGTCACTAACCTTCAAATGGGCAAGTTTCCCAGAATGTAGACCAGACGGCTACATTGAAGTCCAGACTTTCACACAAATGGTGCTGCTTGTAGATGGATGGCCAATCACTGTAAAATGTTAGAGGATATAACTGCTTTTGGAGTGTACTGTGTAAGTCTTACCAATTTCTGGAGAAGGCAATGGTATTCAGGCAGAGAGGGGTGCAAGCAGAGGTAAATAAGGCAGCCCAGGGGAGGGTGGGAACCACCCTACTTTTGAGAATCAAGATCTTGGTAGGGTGCCAGGTCCAGCACAGCCTTGGTAGGGACAGAATGACATGGTTCCTGCCCCTGGGACAAAGCCAACAGGCTTGGGCCTCCAAAAGTATAGAGCTTAAGGCTTGTTTGTATAATAATATACATATTTTTATGTTCCTCTTTCAAGGAATTTCCTCCCTGTTAAAGTTAATGACTCCATGATAATTAGAGACAAGAGTCCAGGTCCGGTAGTAGGCCAAGGTGTAGCTAATGTCTCAGCAAAATGGTAAACAGTAGGATCTTGGGAACAGCCCTTAAGCCTATGGGAAAGAACTCTAAAAACATGGGTTCAAAAATATATAATTTCTCAAAAAATGAGGATGCAATATGAATTATATGAGCTTCACTAATCTAAAGAAAAAAAGCAGTTGTGAGCCAACTTGTCAGAAAGATACTAAGGAGATAAGAAACTTAGGGAGTTGTGGTAATAGGAGATCCCACCCAGCTAAGGTTTGTTTGTTTCTTTGTTTATGCTTACAAAGCAGACCATTCCTGAGTTCGGGGTCAGCTGGGACAGAGCAAGGTTAGGCTCAGGTGTGGTAGAGGGTCTTATGGTCTGTGTTTAACAGAGGTAGGCAGATCTCTGAATCCTTTTGCCATGTTAAAAGAAAATGTGTCTTGCTGTCTCCTAAGAACTAAGGGGCTGGGCCACAGGATGCTGAGTCATAGGAGAATCAAAAGGAAACTGGAGTAAAAGACTGGATGGATATGTAAAATAAAAGACTGGGCTTATGATCTGCAGGAGCTACTCAGAGAATCTTTTAGAATACCAAGAGAGAACTGCTTGGAGAACTGGCATAAGCAGAACAGATAGAGAGAGCTATGTGGAGACCTCCAGAGAGAGCAGAACTTACAAAAAGCACCCTGGATAGCTGTCCTGAGCAGAACATAGGTCGTCAGCTTGGACCCACAATTTGTTCTCACCTCCCAGACACCCCTTCCCTTAGAACCCCTCTCAAAGACAAGGCTGAGGTTGGTCCTTGGTGGTGGAGGAAGGTCTGGAGCATTGGGCACACCCTGGATTTACAGAGCAATGCAATTCACTTCCCAACTGCCTTTCACCAGTTCTCAATGAGCGTAAGAAAGTTCATTGTCTGTCCAAGAAGACCTCCCAGAATTGCTCAAGGAACAGCCAAAACAAAGATAAAGAGGTGAGCCCACATGTGGAAGCTAACACCTATAATCTCAGAACTTGAAAGGCTGAGGCTGAAGGATGTTAACTTCAAAGTCAGCCTGGGTTATTTAGTAAGTTTCACGTTAGCCTAAGCTAGAATAGGGACCTCCCTCAGAAAACAAAAGGACTGGAGCTCAGCTGGTAGAGTGCTTGCATGCCTGGCATGCACCAAGCTCTGTGTTCAATGCCCAGCATCCTATAAACCAAGGATAGGGCACACTAGTAATCCTATTATGGGAGCAGAGGCAAAAGGATCTTAAGTCCCAAGGCCATCCTCAAATACACAAAGAACTTGAGGCCAGCTACATGAAACCCTGTCGAAAGAAAGAAAGAAAGAAAGAAAGAAAGACAGAAAGACAGAGAGACGACCAGCCAGGCTTTAATTCCAGCACTCAGGAGACAGAGGTAGTAGGATCTCTGAGTTGGGGGCTGTCTACAAGTGAGTTCTAGGATAGCCAGGGCTACACAGAAAAACACTGTATCAAAAAAGCAGAGACAGGAAGGAAAGAGAAATGGGGGGGGGGGGGGGAAGGAGGGAGGGAGGAACCCCTTTCCCATACCACTCCTACAGTTTCCTTAATGAATGCCACATATTGCCTGAGGCCTCTAGAAGTCCTCCGGCTACAGTTCCTACCAGACCACAGTTCCTCTTCCTTTTGATTTGCTTTCTAAATCTACCTTGTCCTTTTCCCCCAACCAAAACCCAACCTCCTTAGTGAAGCCTGCAGCAGTAGCCTCCTGTAACACTTACTCGGAGACACTGACACCTTCCCCTCGGGGCTGGGACCTTTCTGACCTTGCTCTCAGCTTCCAGCCAGCTCTAGTCTCAACACTCTTACCTCCACCTACCTTTTGATGCCAGTGTTCTGTTACTCTGAGATAGGTTCTCAATCTGTAACCTAACAACTGTCCTCAAACTGGCAATCCTCCTGCCTCAGCCTCCTAAATTCTAAGGTTAGCCATGCACCACCACATTCAATTTAGTGTTTTATTCATGTTTTCCACAGTTCCTACCTTCAGAATCCAATAACCTACTTAGGGGCTACAGAGTCATTTCACAGGACAAAAATAATACTCACCTATTAGCTTATTAATACAGAGATTATAGGCATATACCAACAAAACCCACCAAGACCCCATTTTAAAAAAAAAAAAAGTGGGCTGGCAAGATGGCTCACAAGTAAAAGTGCTAGCCTCAAAAGGCTGAGACCTGCAGGGCAGTGGTGGCGCCCGCCTTTAATCCCAGCACTCGGGAGGCAGAGGCAGGCGGATTTCTGAGTTCGAGGCCAGCCTGGTCTACAGAGTGAGTTCCAGGACAGCCAGGGCTACATAGAGAAACCCTGTCTCGAAAAACCAAAAAAAAAAAAAAAAAAAAAAAAAAGGTTGAGACCTAAGTTTCATCATCAGAACCCAAAAATGACACACAGTGGCTCAAATCTAATACTGCAGCAGGCTGGGAGGCACAGACAGCAGCCTCACGCAGACACTCTTGGGCCAGCTAACCTAGAGTACACAGGACACCAAAAACAAAAGACCCTGCCTCAACAAGTGGAAGGAGAAAACCAATTCTCAAAGCTGTCCTCTCATGTCCACACATGCTGCAGCATGTGTTCATTCACACACCCAACATACACAGTAATAACAGATCAAATCCCATCAATAAATACTAAGAAAAGACAGACTGGAAAGAATGTGGCACTCTATGTATTTGTTATAAATTAGGTCACACTCTCCCCAGAGGGAATCCAAGGAGGAAACTCAGTCATGCGGCCCTGGAACCACAACGAGGTAGCCTAGGGCCGGGTCACAGGTATGGCTGGTCTTTGGACAGCTCCCACCTCTTCATGGGAGGAGCAGGTGTCACTGCCTTCTCAGTGGCCGCCACAGCAGAACTACGGGGAAAAACAACAAACTCCAGTTAGAGCCAGGCCTACAAAGAACAGCAGGGAAGAATCTTTTGGTTTATTTGTTGTGTTTGTTCGTAATTTTTATTGAAAATAAATTTTCCACACAATATATTCTCTGGTCAGTTTCCTGTCTCGTTTCCTCCCAGATCCTCCTCCTTACTCCAAACTCCATGCCTTCTCTCTTTATATAAAAAAAAAATCAAACAAACCAGAGCAACAACAACAATCTGTACACAAATGTACACATAAGCCAGGCAGTGGTGGCGCACACCTTTAATCCCAGAACTTGGGAGGCAGAGGCAGGTGGATTTCTGAGTTCGAGGCCAGCCTGGTCTACAGAGTGAGTTCCAGGACAGCCAGAGCTACACAGAGAGACCCTGTCTCAAAAAAACAAAAAACAAACAAACAAACAAAAAACAAATGTACACATAAGCACACACAAAAAACCATAAAACACAAAGTCAGAAACCGTAATATACAAGCAAAAGACCTGTAGTAAAACAGCCAAATAAAGCATTATAAGACAAACCGCTCCAAAAATACTACTAAGTTTATTTTGTGTTGGCCTTCTACAGCTGTGCATGGGGACTGTCCTTAAGTGTAGTTTGTATACCAACTGAGACTCTACTGGAGAAAACTGATTTTTCCCTTTGCAAACAGTTGTCAAGTTCTAGGTTAAGAACAGGGGCTCTGTGTCCAGTTCCCCTCTCATTGCTGGGAGCCCACCTGTCTTAAACATGTGCAGACCCTGTGCATGCTTCCAGAGTCTCTGTGAGGCCATGTATACATCAGTCCTGCTCTGCCTGTAAAGCACTGTTTCCTTGGTGTCCTCCATGCCCACTGGCTCTTTCAATCTTTCAGCCTCCTCTTCTGCATAATTCCCTGAGCCCTGACGGGATGTTTGATGAAAACAACCCATATAGGACAGACCATTCCAAGGTCTCTCAATCTCTGCACTCTGGCTGGCTGTGGGTATCTGTATGAGCAGTAGGGAAGGATCTTAATTGCTGCAGTAACTTGACCTTTCTAATCCAAATTTCCCTAGTTAGTAAAAGTAGCCATGCCCACCCTAGATCAAATGCCAAGCTTTCTGGATATGGAGGGCCAAAGGCAGTATCTCAGAATGCCCAAATCCTCCCCACTGAAGTCCCTCAGAGGGTCACCGGATGCCTACTGAGAGCTGGCAGAGCCCATGAAAACCCTCAGTTATCCTACCCTGGTCCCAGACCCAGAACCCAGCCTTGAATACCTGGACTTCTCGCTTCCTACTTGTACCCAGTATGGACAGACTCCTGAGCAGGATGCCGGGCGTTAGATCCCACAGAAACCTGGGGCAAATAGCTAACTGAAATGCCTATTGCCATATCAAAGCCAATGCTGCTGCCAGGCTTCAAGAGTCCTGGCTCCTCAGAACTTTCTCATCAACCCCTAACCTAAAACCTCTCCAGCCTAAAGCTCCACTTCCCTTCTAGCTTCTCTTTTGTACATAACCCAGCCATTTCGGCCACACATTCTTTTGGCTCTAAGTTCTAGGTTCTTCTCACTCTCCTGCTCCCCACTCTTGTCCTTCTCTTTTCTCTTTCTCTCTCACTCTCTACTCCCACTCTCCTCTCATGGCCCAGTTTATTCTTTCTGTCTGGACCTTTCCAGATGCCTCTGGCTAAATTCTCCCTCAAACCTATACAAGCAGTCATGATCTCATGTTCTTCACTGGTTAATGGTTGTCCATTGTTCTTTCTCAGACAGTTGGGTACCACCCAAACACTCCATGGCACGTGCACAGAGGTACAGTACTGGTGAGATAAGGCTAGGCCTTGAGCTGGAGAGGAGTACGGACTGTAAATAGACAATCCTAGCACTTGGTAGACTAATGCAGTGTTTTGAGTTTATGGCCAGACTGGGCTACACAGAGAAACCTTATCTAAAAATACGGGGGTTGAGGGATGGGGTGGAGGGCAAGGGAAGCAGGGTGTGTGTGCTGAAGTGGCACGCACCTATAACCCCAACTACGTAAAACAGTCTAAAGCAAGCACCTAGATGCCCTGAGTCCAGGCAGGGCAAAATAGCAATGGGTATCATTACTATCTAGCTCTTAAAAAGATAAAAACAATGCTGGCATTTGGAATTAACAAAAACCTTAATAGCTGGGCACACCTATGAGGGATTTTTCTTAATTAAATCATTTGAAGTAGGAAGGCGTACTTCTAATCTGAATCTTTGAGGTGGGAAGATAAACCTTTAATCCAGATAGTTTAAGGTGAGACCGATCCACCTTTAATTGAGCCACACCTTCTGCTGGCAGCCTATATAAAGGATATGGAAGGCGTCATTTCTGCCTGCTTGTCTTCCCATTTCCACGTCTATTCCTGTACAGGCATTAGAGCTCTTCAAGATTCTGGCTATGCTGAAGACCAGCTGAGATATCTGGCCCCATGGACTGAACACTCTTGGGCCTTCCATTCATAGGTAGCTACTGCTGGACCAGCTGGACCACAGCCTGCAAGCCATTCTAATAAATCCCCTTTCTAGACACAGAGAAATTTACTGTGTAATTCTGTTCCTCTATAAAACCCTGATTAATGTAAATGCCTTTAATCCCAGCAGAAGTGAATCTCTGTAAATTAGAAGGTCAGCCTCATCTACATAGTAAATTCCAAGCCATCAAAAGCCATATGTAGCTATATGGATATGGGAGACTCATTAGAAGGAAAAAAAACCCACAGTCTCAAAAAAAACCACTTGAATCACCAAGTTCAAACAAGCACCATCTGACCCCCAAACTGTCATGGCTACAACATAGAGAGAGCTATAGAGGTTTAGAAACACAGTAAGTCAGAATGAAAAGGAGGTAAGAACATGTCACTGTGGAAGAGTCCCCAGGGCTCCCACCATCCCCTAAAAAACAAAAGCTGCTTCCTAGAAACCGCAAACACGCTCAGGGGCACAGTGTAGAACCTGAAAGCGTCAGGTAGTTTGACATGCTTTGCACACTCTGGTGCTGGATTCCAGAAAAGCAAAAGGTGACAGGAACAATCAGCATGTTCTACCCTATCTTCTAACAGGCCCTGGCCTCATCACCTCACAGGTGTCACAATGCAAGTCTAATTTCTCTGTTTTGCAGATAAAAGAAGGTCGTGGAAACTGGAGCAGCCAGGCACTATGGCATCCACCTTTAATCCTAGTACTCTGGAAAGGCAAATGGGTCTCTGTGAGTTCAGGGCCAGCATGGTCTACATTAACAAATTCAGCATTGTGGTGGCAGAGATAGGTGGATACCTGGACCTGATGGCCATTCAGCCTAGGAGAATTCCAAACCTAACAAAGACTCTGCATGTGCATTTACACAAAAGTGTGCACTAGCAGGCTCAGCTGGAGTTACAGATTGTAAGCCAAGAACTCACCAACTGAGCCATCACCTCAGCATCTTTTTATTTTTTTTAAAGATTTCTTTTATATATGTGAGTACACTGTCACTGTCTTCAGACACACCAGAAGAGGGCATCAGATCCCATTACAGATGGTTGTGAGCCACCATGTGGTTGCTGAGAATTGAACTCAGGACCCTAGAAGAAAAGTCAGTGCTCTTAACCACTGAGCCATCTCTCCAGCCCCACTCAGCATCTTTTAAAAATAATAATAATAACATAAGCCTCATGTGGTGGTGCATGCCTTTAATCCTAGCACTCAAAAAGGCAGGCAGGGGTAGGCAGGTAGATCTCTGTGAGTTTGATGCCAGCCTGATCTACAGAGTGAGTTCCAGGATAACAGAAAGTTACACAAAGAAACCCTGTCTTAAAAAACAAACAAATAAATAGAGCGTCAAGAGGGTAGGGAGGTGGTCTAGGTGTATGTGAGCGCATAGTCTACAGAGCAAGCTCTAGGACAGCCTTGGCTGTCACACAGAGAAATCAATGAATGAATGAAGTGTAACGAGGGGTGGGGAGGTGCTGTGTGTGTGTGTGTGTCTCTCAGTGTGTGTGTGTGTGTGTGTGTGTGTGTGTGTGTGTGTGTGGGTGTGGGTGTGGGTGTGTAAAGAGGGCACTGGACCCCCAAAAGCTGGAGTTACCGATGATAAGCCAATCTATATAGGTGCTGAGAATAGAACTCTGTTCCACTCTAAGAGCATTAAACAATCTTAATCACTAGGCCATCTCTCCAGCCATTTGTTTGAGACAGGCAAATACCAGCACAAGTGCACTCTCGCGTGCATGCGCGCGCTCTCTCTCTCTCTCTCTCTCTCTCTCTCTCTCTCTGTCTCTGTGTGTGTGTGTCTGTCTGTCTGTGTTTTGAAACAGGATCTTACTATGTACCCCCAATAGGTCTGGAACTCAGTATGTAGACCAGGCTGGCCTCCAACTTGTAGCCATCCCTTGTGCTGGGATGTAAGGTGTGTGGCACTGCATCTGACCTCAGCACCTCATTCTATTTTTTTTTTTTTTTTCTTTCTAAGTATGTCTTTGGGTATGTGTTTGGTAAGTCTATGTGTACAGGTGTGTCTATGTATGTGGGTAATTTGCCTACATCTATATGTGTGTGCACCATTTGCATGTTTGGTACCTACAGAGCCAGAACAGAGCATCCGATCCTTTGGAACTAAAGTTAAGGAAAGTTATGAACTGCCACATAGGTGCTAGGAATGCTACCCATGTCCTCTGCAAGATCAGCAAGTGCTCTTAAATGCTACATATCACCAGCCCTCTAACCTCATTCTATAACCAGAATGAGAGCTCTGTAAATAGAGCAGAGGTGGTTGGCTTTAGAGACAGGAAAGGACTGAAGGAAGCAGAAGCCTAACAAAGAGATCAGTCGGTTCATAGTTACCTTCCTTACAAAGGCTAAACCAGAGGTAACTTCTTTATCATGCCAGGCAAAAACTGGTCTGCCAGGAAACTGACTGTGGTTTTTCACCTGGTTTCTTAGAAGGCTACATACACAACTAAGCTTCACTCAGTGGTTCAGACTGCTATGTAAAATGCCTATTCTGTCTTAGTCTGCTGGACCTAGTACAGAAACTCATTCCAGACTATGGCCTCCTATGAACTTCATGGAATACTACTGTCATCCCCAATTAAGAAAAGGCACCTGAGGACAGGGACCAAGTAGGTTGTTTTCTTTTGGGTTCCTTTGGGGTTCTTTAATCATCATCATTTTTGGACTAATTTACTGGAGCTGACACGTCAGAAGTCAACTTGCAGGCACTGAATGAATCTCTGCTTCCCCCATATGATCCATAAGGTCAATCTCAGATCATCTAGTTTGGCAGCAAGTGCCTGACCCACTAGGTCATCTTACCTTCCCCAACTTGTTTTGAGACCACCCCTAACTATATCATACAGGATGGCCTGGAACCTGCAAGCTTCCCACCTCAGCCTGTCTTCACCTCCCTAACACTGGGATTACAAACACACTACCAGTCCCCTGGCATTTTTCACCCTGGGTTCTGGGGATCAAACTCAGGTCTCAATGCTTACAAGGCAAGCAGCTTACTAAATAAGTTTTATTCTCAGCCTCAACCTCCTGAGTTCAGGGATCACAAGCCTGTCCCACTCACTATACCCAGCCGATAAAACAGGATTGCGGGAAGCATGTTTCTACTTGCTAGGGAAGAAAAGCCAATAGCAGTAGACAATGTTGCAGATTTCTGGGCAGGGAACATTGAGGATCCTTACCTCTCAGCTGTCTTGCCCGACACCAGGGCCTTTTGTGAGGACATGATGATTGAGGGAGGCACAACTTCCCGGCGGCCATCACGATTACAGTAGTAATTGTTGGACAGCTTGTGACTGGGGCCCACAGGGAGCCTAGGAGGTGGCTGGGTCCTGAGGAAAAACAACATTGGCACTGAAACAAGGTGACAGCCCCTCTCACTGCCATAACTCATTTACAAGACTGAGGCTCTGGAGCTACAATAAGTGCTGCAGGCCAGAGTCATGACTTGCTACATTATCACATTATATACCTGGATCTGGAACCAGAAACCAAACAGTAGAAACTAATCTATATGTAAAAGTCTTCAAGCTCGGTTGAGGAAATATGCTCCACCCCAGTCCCTCTAAGTCTCAAATATGGTTAGGTATTGTCTTAGTCAGGGTTTCTATTCCTGCACAAACATCATGACCAAGAACCAAGTTGGGGAGGAAAGGGTTTATTCAGCTTACTCTTCCACATTGGTGTTCATCACTAACGGAAGTCAGGACTGGAACTCAAGCAGGTCAGGAAGCAGGAGCTGATGCAGAGGCCATGGAGAGATGTTTCTTACTGGCTTGCTTCCCCTGGCTTTCTTATAGAAGCCAAGATTACCAGCCCAGGGATGGCACCACCCACAAGGGGCCCTCCCCCCTTGATCACTAATTGAGAAAATGCCTTACAGCTGGATCTCATGGAGGCATTTTCTCAACTGAAGCTCCTTTCTCTGTGATAACTCCAGCTTGTGTCAAGTTGACGCACAAAGCCAGCCAGTACGGGTATGGAGGACCCTTACTGAAGTTCCCAAGACAAGGAAGAGACCTAGACATGCTCCTATCCCTAACACAAAGCTAAGCTTAGCAGCAGCCTTCCTTCTACCTTAATGTACTCATGAAAATCAGGTCAGAGTGCCAAGCTGTGACCACCCATTATCCAGCAATTGTAGTCTATAACACTGAGGCACAGCCCCAGATTGCCCAGTCGAAGTGCCTTTCTCCCTACCCCCAAAGACTAGATTACAGAACTTCTGAGTTCCTGTTGCCTCAGGAACCGTTTGAATCACCCTGCTGGGATAAAGGCTCACTACTCAAAGAACACCTTGCCTTGGAAACTTGTCCAAGTCTCTGCCCTTCCTGCCACTGTGTGGTCTGCTGCCAAAATTCGCTGTAGAGGGAAGTGGAGGAGTTATGTGGAACAAAGCTCAGTCTGGCCTTGAGTTAATATCCTGAAGTTACCAAGAAACCTAAAGCCTTGAAAGTAAACACTGAACTTCAAACAAAAACGGAAAACTCCCAGGGACAAAGGTGGATGATCATAAAGAGTTGCTTTTTGTTTGTTTATTTGGCCACATTTCAAATTTGGCCATCATTTTTACCTGGCAATTTTAAGTTCTCCTTAAAAATTTAAAAGCCATTTTATTTTTTAAGTAAGAAATATGGCAGGGCTGGAGAAATGGCCTAGCAGTTAACAGTGGCTGCTCTTCCAAAGGACAGGGGTTCTATTCCCAGCACCCCCATGGCACCTCTCAACTGTCTGTCACTCCAGTTCCAGGGTATGATACCCTCACACAGACATACATGCAGGCAAAACACCATACACACATGAAGTAGAAGCAAGAGCATTAGTTCAAGGTCATTAGCAGCAGCATACATTCCAAGTCAGTATGGACTATATGAAACTGTCTCAAAAATACAAAAGACAAAGGCTAGAGAGTGGCTCAGCCATTAAGAGTAACCGCTATACAACCATAAGGAATGGAGTTTAGATCCCAGTAACAAGCAGAGCATCCCACAAATCCCTGTAACTCCAGTCCCATGGGGTCCAATGCCTTCTCCTGGCTTCTGTATACAAATGGGCACATCTTCAGATACATACACACATAAGTAAATAACTTACATAACTTATATAGTTTATTTAATAATTTGAGTGGGGTTTTGTTTTTGTTGTTTTGGTTCAGTTTTTTTGAGATAAGATCTGTGGCTGTCCTAGAATTCTATATAGACCAGGCTGCTGGCCTCAAATTCAGAGTTCACCTGCCTCTGCATCCCAGCCCTAGAATTTAAAGGCCTGTACCACTATGACTAGCTTTAAATGTCAGAAGGATCTCTGAGTTCTAGGCCAGCCTGGTCTACAAATGGAATTCCACAGCAGCCAGGGCTACATAAAGAAACCCTGTCTTGAAAAACCTAAAAAAATTCCTAAATAATTCCAGTACTCAGGAACCAGAGGAAAGCAGATCTCTGAGTGCAAGCCTATCCGTGTCTACAAAGCAATTTCCAGGATACCAAGGGCTACACAGAGAAACCCTGTCTAAAAAAAAAAGAATTAAAAAAAATAAGTAAAATAAAATGAGACATATGGCTGGATGGATACTGGGTACACCACTACAGTCCCAGTACTCAAAAGACTGAAGCAGGACAGGTCCAGAGCTGAGTTTCAGGACAACCTAAGCTACCCTGTCTTTTTGAGGAAAAGATTGGAGACTGGAGAGGTGGCACACTAGATAGCACTTCTGGAGCAAGCCCAAGTTCAATTGCAAGCACCCATCTGGTGGCTAACAATCATCCCTAACTCCAGTCCCAGGGGACCCAACGCCATCTGGCCTCCCAGACATTGTATGCATGTACTGCACAGCCATACATGCACATAAAATACACACAAAAAACAAAAGAAAAATTTTAAAAAGTGATGGCCAGCCAGATGATTCAGCAGATAAAGGTGCTTGCCACCAAGCCTGATGACCTAAATTCAATCTCCAGGACCCAAATGGTGGGAAAAAAGAACTATTACCACAAGCTTTCCCCTGACCTACACACAAACACACAAACATAAACGATCAATCCAGCAATCTTAAAAAGGAAAAAGTTATAAAGTTCGAAAATTACAAACAATCTATGAAATTCAGAATTTGCCTGAGGAGCATATACACTATGTTCACATATATTCATCTGTTCACAGCAAAGTAAAAAGAACATCTGTCCAATGCCAAGACCCAGATGAGTCACTAGAGGGCGCTTTTGTCCGGAAGAAGTTGGCTTCTGCCTGTATTCCCAGTAAATCAGCCCTCCTTTCCCTGTAGTTGAAGCCAACCTGGACTACATAAGTTAGTAAGTTCCATGCCAACAAGGACTACAATGTAAGATCCTGCCTCTGAACAGGCTTAGTAACATGCCCAGTCAATTCAGAATGTGGAAGGCAAGAGATCAGAGTAAGACCTTCCTCAAACAAACAAACAAACAAATAAAAAGGTTTTTTAAATGCGTGCTGTATTTATCCCTTCCTGACAACATCCACAAAAGAAATAAAGATCATTATGGGGCTGTTGAGATGGCTCACTGGGTAAAGCACTTGTTACCCTTGCATAGAACCAGAATTTGATTCCCACATAGTGGCTCACAGTCACTTAAAACTCCAATTCCAGGGGATCTCATGCTATCTCCTGAACTCACAGGCATCAGGTACATACACATAAATTCATGCAGGCAATACACTTACACATATGAATATAAATAAATCTAAAATTTTTTTAAGGAAAAAAAAAAAAAAAAGATGAGAAGGGCTGGGGATGTAGTTCATTTGATAGTGCTTAGCATGTATGAGGGTGTCCCCAGCACCACATAAACCTAGTATAGTGGTATACTCCTGGAATCCCAGCACTTGAAAGACAGAAGCAGGGTCATGAGTGTAAGGCCATACTCCAGCTACATGACAATTTTGAGGCCAGACTGGGTGCTATTTCAGATATTCCCCTTGGCATCTGCAGGGTTTTCACATAGGGGCTCATTCTGAACCTAGCAGACCTGGGCTACATATGTTAGTAGTTCGATGTCAACAAGGGCTACAGTGTAAGATCAGGTGGGGCCTCTGAGTGCTAAAGCCACCAACCGCACAAACCAGGAACATTCTTGCTTGTATTGGCATCCAAAAGTCTGAGGACATAGCAAAGACTCATCAATATATAAATGTGTTCAAAAATTAAGATTGGCATCTAAATGACTTTAAGCAATGACTTTTTTGGCCTACATGGGCCTCATTTTCCCCGATCAGTAGCTTAAGAACATAACATTTCATGTGTGTGGTCACAATAAATACTGCAAATCTATCCAAGATATACCAACAAATAATGCAACCTACCTCCTAAGTATTCCAAGACAGCCCAATGAAGTTAAAAGTAAATTTCTGCTTTCACAGCCTGTCAAGAAAGATCTCTGCTCAATTCTCCAAGGAAAGTTCAAGAGAACAACTAATTTAGGGTTGTTTTTTTCATGTTTGTTTTTAGACAGGGGCTTGCCTGGAACTCACCATGTAGATCAAGCAGGCCTTGAACTCACAGAAATCAGCCTGCCTGTTTCCTGAGTGCTGGGATTAAGGGTTGTACCACTATGACCAGCCTTGGATTTGGGTTTGGTGGAAGAATGACAGGATGTGGGCAGCAAGCAGGGCCTGCTCACCGCTTGGCGATCTCCTGGTAGCGCAGCTGCAGCTTCGCCTGCAGGTCTTGCTGTGGAAGGAGAGGAGAGGTCAGACCCTAGAGAACTCCAGGATAGGGTTAGCAAACAGAAGTAGCCAGTCAGGATAAGGGCACGAGCCCTGCATATGAAGAAATGCAGGGGCACAGCCTACAGAACTTTACTGGTAAGTTTTCCAGCCTTTCCAAGATCTAACCTAAAGCCCTTTTTTATCTTCTTTGGATATGGGTCAATATACTAAACATGCTTACCTTAACATTATGGAAATTCTCACTTTCTCTGAAGATCCACCCACCCAAACAGTTGCCCGCTGAGCTTCAGTGCTAGATACACCACCTTTCTTGGACCCTAAATTAAAAGGCATAGATAGCTATCTCTCTTCCTCTTGTCCACCTCCAACCTCCCACCTCCTAGGAGTGCAGAAGTCTACAGCTTCCCTCTTTGTTTTATTCCAAAATCTAAAAACTAGTCCTCGACCTTCCAAAACTAGGGGCACAAGATTCAAAGCTGATACAGGAACAAGGAAGCACCAAGTCTGAGTGGAACGTATGAGACAAATGAGGGGAGGAGAGAGGGATAGGAAAGGAGGAGAGGAGGGAGGAAGCTAAAGCTGGGCAATCTAAAGCCAAGGATATCCCAGGAACCCGGCCAAAAACATTTAGGACCTTAACTCGGACTACAGGAGTCACAAATTCAGAGATCCCCGACTGTCCACAGAACTAAGGAGATGTTAAGAGGGATAGGATTCGAGGGCGTACAGAACCCAAATCCTTCCCGGCCCGAATTGGAACAGCACACGCACCCCAGACGCCCAGTTCCGCAGCTTTTGGATAGCTCGAGTAGCGGACGCCATATTCCTTCCGCTCCAAAGGACGCTGGTGACGACTCTGCCCCGAGAGTTCCTGTGTACTGCGTGTGGTCTCGCGAGAGAGGAAGTGGGGCGTGGCCAGGCCGACTATAAAAGGCATCCCCTGCTCACGTGACTCCTCTCCGCCAGATCGCCGCCATCATGGACACGAGTCGCGTGCAGCCCATCAAGCTGGCTAGGGTGAGGTGACTGCGGGTGTTTAGAAGCCTGAATAAAGAGAGAAAGAAGAAAGATGGACCTGTCGACTCTAACTGTCCCTTCTTTCCTGTAGGTAACCAAAGTGCTGGGCAGGACCGGTTCGCAAGGACAGTGCACGCAGGTGAGCGGATGGGAACATTCCGACCACTTCCTGGGGTCTGAGCGGGTCGGAATGGAGTCCTCCTAAATACCAGGTTTATAACTGAATTTGGTGATGTTTAATCCTAACTTCTAGGTTTAGGGAGGATATGACTTTGTAACAAGCCTGGATACCTTAGTGAGACTGTCTTTGAAAGCTTTGGTTTTAAAAGGTGGAGTTGGCTGGAGCTATGTGTCAGTAGTAGACTTAGCTTGGCTTACCACACAACCCAAAAATTCACCACTGCACTCCACTCACACTAAATCTAGTAATTTCAGGCATCTAAGGAAGTTCACTGGGAGTTCCAGGCAGGCTTAGGCAACAGAATGAGTTAAGATCCAGTCCCGAAAAAAGCTGGCGCACAGTTGGTAGTGTGTTTGCCTAGCATTTAAGGCCTCGGCTCACCGCACCACATAAACCAAGAATGGTAGGGTATGCCTTACATCTCAACTACTCCAGAAGATGGAGACAAGCCTGAACTAAAAAATGCCCGGACACCTCAGCTGGTTTATACCCAGGTCTCCCATCACAGCTACTTAAGAGACTAAGGTAGGAGGATCCCTAGTTGGAGACCAGCCTGAAATCATCTAAGTCGTAGGCATACAGAGGGAGGTGGGGAAGGTGTGTCATGGGTGGTGTAACTCCAGGATCACAGGATTTCAAGGTCAGACAGGGCTACAGAGACCCTGTCTTAGGAGTAATTTAATGCCTTTGATCTCAGCACAAAAGCCAATCTGGTATGAGACCTTAAAGAGAGAGACACCCTTTTTGTGTTCCTTCACCGGGGTTCTCCCAGACTTCAACAATACCTTTAGCAATGTGGATGTGCAGCTTGTCTTAGGCTCTGGTATATGCCCTTTTATTGTTTCGGGTTCTTGGGGAGGGAGGTACTTCCACTTTATATGTCTGCACTACTTGATAAGTGTCCAAAGAGGGGTCAGAGCCCCTAAACTGGAATTAGCCAGCTGTGTGGGTGCTGGGAAATGAAGCCTCTGTTAAGAATGACAAATGCTTGTAACTGCTGTGCCATCTGGCCAGTCACTGTCCCAGGCTCTTATCTCTTTATGTGTTCCCTGGATCCATATTACCTTCCTGTACACTAGTAAGTAGCATTTAACTCTTGTAATGTGCTTGTAGGTTCGAGTGGAATTTATGGATGACACCAGTCGCTCTATAATCCGAAATGTCAAAGGTCCAGTCCGAGAAGGTGATGTGCTCACCCTATTGGAGTCAGAAAGAGAAGCTCGGAGGTTGCGCTGACCTTGATGCTGGTGGGTAAATAACAGCCCTTGGGAGGAACCACCCACTCACTGGCTGGGAGCTGAGGAAAGGCACTCTTATCTAATGCTTAGGTCTGTTTACAGGGTCCTGGATATCCACTACTTAGCCCATGGAATGACCAGCAACTGTTAAATAAAGCATTTGTATTAATTCTTGTCTAGGAATTGGTTTCTCCAGCAGCGTCTCAGCTTTATAAAAACTCTGGTGACCATGCACTCTGCTTTGAAAGCCCTTCTGGAGGCGTGTGTTAACACATGGGGTGGGATGTGTCTTCCATCCACACAAAATACAAATTCAGTAGAAACACTTTTATTAGGGTGTTTTATGAAGTGAATGGGTTGAAGGATATATACCATTACCCAGATTTTGCCTCAACCTTCCCCTCAGCATCCTAACATGCTAGAAGGAGCATCTTCACAAAGTGCCCTGCTGTGATTCAGCTCAGACAGCAGAGGGGAATAGTCTACACTCCAGATGTAGGTAGCAGTTCACAGAGGTTGAGGTTCTTCATTGGTCACTGCATCCCTTTGCAGTGTGGCTGTGGGAGACCCTGGTGGTGACTGTCCCTAGAATAAAGAAAGGGGTCCTATGGGCAAAAGGCCAGTTTCAGACACCATGGGGTGGGGAGTGCTTAAGGACATGCGAGTAGGAACCATCTCATTTCCAAGCTTCCTAGGTTGAATCCATGTTGAAGTGTAGGATGAGTCACAAAAATGGCAAAGAAACCTAGTGCTTGCTGTCTAGTGTCCTACATACTAGGTGTGCTAGCCAAGCAAATTTGGCTGCTGAGGCAAATTTTCACCAAGCATCCAGCCTTGGGTCTCTGGGATATAATAGTTTGTACCACTTTTGGTAGTTGGGTTTTATGGGCTTTATCCTAGCTTGGTTTGTTTCCTAACTTGAAAGTGTATTTACCTCCAGTCTTGCTAGTTACGCATCAAATAACTGGGATAAGTGATGCTTACCAACCATCTGTGATACAGGGGACCCAACACTGCCCCCCCAACAAATCAGTATTTGAAGCTTGCATGAAGTGACTGATCTCTTTGGCAGTTTCTCCATCTCTGGTCTTTTAAGAGGCTTCTGAAGATGCTTAACAACTTTGTTTCTTGGGGACTACACTTACCTGAGTGTCATGGTGATTTGATGTCAGGTGGGCATGGAGCAGTGCAGCCACCTCATCCTGTTCAGCCTCCAGTGCAATGGCCAGGGCACTTGTGCCCTCCTGAGAAATAACAGGACATTCAGTCCCTGGCTACAGAGGAACACACCACCACTCCAGGCCCTTGCTAGTGGCTTACATTGTCCAAGATGGTTAGGTCACAACCTGGCTGGGCCAACAACAACTGAACTGTATCAAGGCGCCCATACTCGCTGGCACACATCAGTGCTGTAGCCCCATCAGCATCCTGTATGTTGACATCAGCCCCACATTCCAGCAAGGCAGCTACCATGTCCTGGTGGCCATGGCTGATGGCCAGCATGAGGGCTGTCTGTCCAGTCTGGGAAATGAGGAAAAGAGGTCTGTAATATTTTGAAAGAAAGTGACACCACCTTACCCACCAATTAGGACTGGGAGTATCTATGCACCTGGCTAGCCTTAGCATTGACATCACCCATGCTGAAAAGTCTCTGGACCACAGCCATGTCTTCCTCCTCCTGTCCTACAGAAGTGAGTGCAGCCAACATGAGTGCAGAGTAGCCAGCTCTATTCTGGTGATTGACATCGCAGACCCCTGGGAAGAAGAAAAGTCACTTCATGTAAGCCTCAAATACTGATTTGTTTAGGAGGGACAGTGTTGGGTCTCCCGAATCACATAGTGGTAAGCATCTCTTATCCCAGGCTGACCACAGATAAGAACAAGCCATGAACTTGTACTGTTTCCAGCCCCCAAGCACTGAGACTGCTGGGCAAGAACTCTACCAGTTGATGGGACTACATCCCTTGTCCCTCGGCCAATTGCATAAAAGACCTGAGTGTTTCCTACCTATCAGCTAGATTGGCAGCCAGTAAGATCCTGCAGCCTCTACCACCATAGCCCCAGAAATATACCACTGGCTTACATGTACTCTTGCAATGCAAGTGTTCTTTCCTGTGTCTCTGTCCCTCTTATTTTTATTTGCTAATTATCTCTTCTCAGGTTCACCCATGAATGTTTTACAAGAACAAGGACACAGACTTAAACACTGAAGAATTTGCCAGCTAAGTAATCCCAGCACTTAAAAGATAGAGGCCTGTCCACAAGTTCAAAGCCAGCCTGAGCTATATTCCAGGTCTACATAATGAGCCTTGTCTCAAAAACTAAGGTAAAATTAAAAAAAAACCTTGGCCAGGTGATGGTAGCACACACCTTTAATCCCAGCAATTAGGAGGAAGAGGCAGGCAGATCTCTTGAGTCCAAATCTAGCCTAGTCTACAGAGCACATTCCAGAGCAGCCAGGGGTGAACAGCCAGTGAGACTGTCTTTTTAAAAAAAAAAAAAAATCTGCCATGCTGATGTGAAGGTGAAATGGGCCTAGCAACTGAACAACTAGAGGATTGAAGGTCCCAACAAAGAGAATAATAAAATTAGTAACAGGATAATGGTTGGTACCCTCTGTTCTTTCATAAGTAAAACAGCTGAGTGATCACGCTAGAACCGTGAGTATACACACCAGATTTGATGGTTATGAATAGCCACGTGAGTGTATTTGCCTCAGTGGGGGAATAAGATGAGGCAGAGTTAACAAGCAGGAGGCAGGTGAACAGTACTCCAGCTTGATAGTCAGAAACCTAACCTAACCAGTGATCGACACACACCCCCAGGGGATAGACAGTGGAGCCCCAAAACTCAGCAAACAGTAAGGTATAGGTATATGTCTTTAATCCCAGCAGAGACAGGTGGACCTTTTGTTAGTTCCAGGCTAGCCAGAGCTACATAGACCCTGTCTCAGAGGAAAAAAGAAAAATAGCAAGGCCTAAAGATTGAAGAATATAATATACCCAGAGAGGGAGGTGCTAAATTGAGGTCTCTGGTCTCAAAGCTGGGTGTTACTGTGGGGGTTGGGGGGACTAACTCAGAACAGCTAAAGATACAGTAATATCAAAAGGCCTTTACACGCCTGTAATTTCAGTATTTGAAAGGCAGAAGCAACAAGGTCACAAATGCAAGGCCAGGCAGGAGCTAGATAGCAAGGCCTTATGGCTGGGTGCACAGAGGGGTTAGGACTCTACTGCAGGCCTGAGGACCAGACTTGGATCCCAGCACCCACATAAATGTTGAGCACCATAGCACATGTCTGTAACTCCATGGCCGGGGAGATGGAAAACAGCTGGCTAAACAGCTCCAGGTTCAATAGGAACCAGTTTCAGAAACAAAGTAGGGAGTCATAGAGGAAAACACCCAATGCTGACTTCTGGCCAAGTGAACAGCGATCCACCCACCAAGAATAACTTGAGAGAGGCTCAATGGGACCCTCTCCCACTCATCTGTGCCTCTCAGTGACCCCAACTTTCACCTGCCTTGGCCCTCTTCTCCACAACTCTGACCTGTATCCAGTAGCAGGCTGGAAATGGCCAGATTCCCATGTGACACGCTGTAATGCAGAGCTGTGTTTCCGTTGCCATCAGCCAGGTTCACCACATGAGCCAGCAGCTCAGGCCCCAGGCTTTTCACCCCTCGAAGCACCCCGGCCACAGGCTCTGCCTGAGAGCGTTTTTGGCTGGACACTCGAAACCACTCCTGGGCCACAAGGCGTGCTGCACTCTGGCAGGACCAGGACAAAGAATGCATTAATGCTGAGAAAAGATGGGAGGGGCCAGAAAAAAAGTGTGTGTGGAAGACCCCTTCGGTGAGCCTAGTAAGCAAGGGAGGCCAATGCTTTCTAAGTAGAATGTCAAGAAACCAGGTGGAGAGCTGGGACTTCAGTGAGGTTCATATGATCAGGATAATAAGACTTTACATTATGGGGAAAAAGGAGTGAGTACCCACTTGCTCTTGAAGCATCATGGATGGGTCTGGGGCTCTGTACTTAAGGCTGTGTTTGGGCAGTCCAAGAAAAGGTCACAGCTCTCTTTGGGGTGGGGTAGCTCTTTGTAGAGGTTAGATCAAGGAACACCTTTCTAGTGAAAGGGGACCAAACTTAGAAAACCCTGCACTTTGTCGGGGAGTAAAAGTTGGGCCACACTCACGCCATCTCTGCTGGTGACTCCACGGGGCCGGATCAGCTGCTGACTCAGAGCAATGCAAGCCTCCCTCAAACGGGGGTTCAGTTCACACCTGCCAAGGAGGCCAGTCTAGACTCAGGATCCTGGGCAACAATGACCAGGAAGAAAAGAGGGAATCCACACTCCAAACCTTTAGAGAAAACTCACCTCCCTTCTCTCCCTGCCTTCGGCTCTGGATATGTCTCAAGCTCATAGTCCCCGGCATCTTGGTCATTTTGGGGACCAGGAGTTCCAGCGTCAGATCCCCCACTGCTATCATCTCCTGACCCAGAAGAGTTACTCCTGGGGAGTTCAGCAACACCATCTTCATCATCACTGTTGCTGGCATCCTCACTGGAGGAGCTCTCATACCTAAGAACAGGATGGGAGGCCCTGTGGGCTCATTCAAGTGTGTTGAGGTGAGAGTGGAATTTTAAGGATGAGGAAATTGGGGACTATCAAAACCACTTTATGAGCAGAGGGACAGAGCTGGGGTTAATATAGCCTGTGCCCCTGTGGCTGCTATGGAAAGAAAGGGGAGAAAGCGCTCACTCTCCGTTGAGAACCCCAACGAACTGCAGGCTCTTGGGTCCCTGACTGGATTGTGCACCTGGAGTACCATCTTTCTTCTTCATGATGGATTTGAGGATGCCTGGCAGGGAATCACATGAGGGCACTGAGTATGACTTCAGCAACCTGGCAGCCCAAGGTTCAACCAGTAGTGGAGACTCACCAGCAGGGGCCATCTCGTCTCCAGCCGTGGGTCTGCGTTGGTTCTCCACTGGGAACTCTGTTTGTGTGGTTTTTTCAATGCAACCCAATGTAGTCTGGGTAGCAACCTCGAGAGACTGAGGCCTGGGCACTGCAGCCTCGTGGGCCTCCTCCAGCTCCCTCAATCGGCCCCGCAAGAGTTCGCTCACCCCTCGCTGATGCTCCAAGCTGGTGCGGAGCAGTTCCAGCTCACGCTCTGCAGCCTCGGGCAACCCTAGCAGCGCCTCAGTCACCCACGTGTCCACCTCAACGGTCTCAGGGACCACCTCCACTCCAGCCTCCCCTGTCTCGGGTACTGCCTGGGCATCCACCTCTCGGGTCTCAGGCACGACTTCGGTACCCGCCTCCCGAGTCCGGGGTTCCTCATCGGGTGTCCTAGACGCCGGGTCGAGCACCTGCAGCGCTCCTTCGCTGCGTCTGGCAGCCAACCCGTCGGGATCGTCAGCCCGGGGACTAGCCCTGGAGCGGACTCCGCGATCGGAGGTGGCCAGACGCTCGGTGAGGCGTCGAAGCTGGGTGAGCTTGTCTGGGCGCACCTCGATCTCTACTTCTTGCTCTGGCTGCACGCGCCCGGCCAGTAGCCGCGCCTTCTCGGCGCGCAGCGCGCGCACCTGCTCCTGCAGCTCGGGCAGAGCGCGCGCCTGGTCCTCGAGCTCACGCAGGCGCCGTAGCGCCGCGGCCATCTGCTCCCTCACCAGCTGCAGCTGGGCAGGGCCCGGAGAAGCAAGGGCGGGATTGGGGGCGGGGCTGCTGCGGCCCGACCCGCGGGGGCTGCGCGTGACCGCACGGGCCGGGCTGAGCGCGCGCTCTCGAGCCTGCGCCTGCTCCAGTCGTCGGCTGGTCTCCAAGAGCGTGTGTTCGACGCGCGGATTGCGCGAAAAGGAGCGCGGCGAGAGCGGAGGTAGCGAGAGCCCCGGGAACGCTCCGGGAGAGAGTGCACCCGAGGCTCCGCCGTCGTCACTAGCCAGAGATTCGCTGGAGGTCCACGCTCCTGGACTCCGCGCTCCCGCGAGGCCCGTTCGGGACACGCGCGGGCGGCGTGCGTGCGGGGGTCCTGGAGCTCGGCGAGAGGCAGGACCACGCTCGATTTCCTCCACATACTTGAGGAAGTCCAGGTCCAGGTGGAAGCCATAGGGCGTCTCCACAGAGTAGGGAGAGCTAGGGCTGCGGGCACTCCCAGTGGGGCCTGGGTACAAGGGAGGGCCGCCCAGGTCTGTGGTATAATAGGGGCGTGGAGAGGGAAGAGGGGTCAAACCAAGAAGCTCCCAAAGAGAGTGAACAAATGGTTTCCTGCTCCCTTGCCCCTGCGATGCACCTGTACTGCTGCCAGGGCTCAAGACTACACCCGAGGCTTGCAGGTGTACCTGCACACGATGGGCACGCAACAATGTTTAAGCACCCACTATGTGACAAATACTTATACACTTGGGCCACTATAATAAGGAAGACAATATCCGGGCCCCTTGTTAGCCATAAATAGTCACAGTCATTTCAAATGATTTTCAAGGCACTAATACATGGAGAATTACAGAACCACTGCAGGAGCCCTTCATAATACGGAGGAAGCAGCTGCAAGGACAGAAGGTTCCAAGAAGAAAAATGGCCCATGGAAGACAGTAAAGGGGAGAGAGTGCTGAAGAGTGACAGATGGATGGAAGTCAAGTATCTCCAGAATGGTGAACGGAGGGGGGGGGGCAGGGAGGTGAGGGGGAGGGGGGAGGGGCTAAAAAAGATAGGCAGAGGGCACACTGTGGGGGCCTCCTAGGCAACCATGGGGAGTTGGGACATTAATTATGGGGGCTGTCATGAGTGGGTTTTAAACGGAACCAATTACAGTGGCTACTAATGCTTTTGGAAAAGGCCATGTGGCTACTGTGTTAATAAAAATAAAAGGGAATTGCTGAGCCATATCCATATATACAAGCACCCAATGTGGATCTGTGTAAATACATTTACCTCATTCTGTACACTCACCAGGAAGGTTCTGATTCAGGACAAACTTGGCCATGTTTCCTGGAGTAGCCACCAGACAGTCTGAAAAATGTCCCCCAGAAAAGTAAGTGTGTAAATCCAATCCTGCCCCTTGGTTTGAACCTGATGTTAGCTACACCACCACTGAAACTTTGAGCCAACAGACGGAAGAGCACTTTCCCACCTCACCCACCCCCAGGCTCTCCTCCTCCCTTTAGGAGCCTTGGAACTACTCTGCCACAGATGGATCCCAAGTGCTCTCTACCACTTTTGTTTTTGAGACAAAATATTGCTATGTGGCTAATACTGACCTCCAAATCATAATCCTGCCTGAGCCTCCCAAGTTCTGGGATGACAAGAATGTGCCACCATATTTAACTGAAACTTGAAGTTTATAAAGTATGAACACCCAAGTTGCAAAGCTAGGAAGGAGGAATCAAGAAAGACATCAAGCAGAGAAAAATAACAAAGCAGGAAGTACTCCAGACTTTGGAAACTGAAACTCGAGTATCACAATTAAGAGCCAGGCACAGTAGTATACTCCTTTAATAACAGCACTTAGAAGATGCATCTCTGAGTTTGAGGCCAGTCTGGTCTACATAGTGAGTTTCAGGACATTCAGAACTACATAGTAAGACACTGTCTTGACGAAAAGAAGAAAGGAGAAAAAAAAAAAAAAAAAAAGATCTTCCAGAGGTCCTGAGTTCAATTCCCAGCAGCCATATGGTGGCTCGCAACCATCTGTAATGGGACCCAATGCCCCTCTTCTGGTGTGTGTCTGAAGACAGCTACAGTGTGCTCATATAAATAACTCTTTATTTAAAAAAAAGAAAAAAAGTACAAGATAAGCCTAGGCAACTTGGACAGATCCTGTCTCAAAAAGTGAGAACAGAGCTGAGGATATAGTTCAATGGCCAATGCTCACCTATCATTCTCCAGGTTCAACCCCCATTTTTTTTTTAAGCAAAACGGTAAGAAGATTTAATTTTATATTAGAATTTTTACTTGCAAAACCCCTGTAGGAACGATGGATGGATGGAAAGATAAGTCCAGATAAGTCTCAGGGATGCAATGGTGGAATCTGTCTGTCTGGAATGACTCTAGTACAGAGACTTCATAGTGGAAACATGAGCACCAAAGAGGCAAAGCTGTAACTATACATGAGAAATTCAGTAAGTATAACTCCTCAGATGACATAACAGAGGCTAAGAAAATGAGGGTCTAGAGCTGGAGATTTGGCTCATTGGTATAGCACTTGCCTAATACACACAAGGGCATGAATCTGATCTGGAGCAGCACAAAAAACGTAAACGAATCCTGAGCTGGAGATGTAGTTCACTTAGTAGAACGAATGAAGCCCTTGGTTACTCACTAGTGGTGAACGCCTATCAGTCCCAACACTCAAGAGGTAGAAGCAGGAGATCGGGAATTCAAAATCATCTTCAGTTACATAAAATTTGAAGCCAGTCTGGGATACATAAGACCCTACCTCAGAAAAGTAGGTTGGAGAGATGGCTCAGCAGTTGAGAGCACTTGCTATTCTTGCCAAGGACCCAGGTTCAGTTCCCAGAACCCACATTGGACAGTTCACAACCACCTGTAATTCCAGTTCCAGGGGATCTAACAGTCTTCTAGTCACAAGGACACTTGTAAGCTCATGGTCCACATACATACACTCAGATCATTCACATATAATAATAAAAAAAATTAAGAAGGGGCTGAAGAGTTGAGTGATTGTTATTCTTCCAGAGGACCCAAGCCTGGTTGCCAGCACTCACACAGTGGCTCACAACTTCCTGTAACTCCAGTTCCAGTGGATCCAATGCCCTTTTCTGACCTCCTCAGGCACCAGTCACACACGTGGAGTGCATACATAAGTGTAGGCAAGCACTCATATGCATAAAATAACTTTTTTAAGGGAAGGAGGAATAAAGAAGAAAAAAGAAAGCCAGGTGTAGTGGTACACACTATAAGCCTTCCACTTAGGAGGCTAAGACAGGAAGACATCAGTCTGGCCTACAAGCAAGGCTAAGTTGTATACTGAAAAGCGATTTCAGAAAGAGGAAGAGCAGATAGAATGAGAAGGAACGAAATCACATGTAATAGGATAGTTAAGATCAAGCATTAAATCCAGACCTTTAATCCCAGCACTCAGAAGCAGAAGCTGGAGGGTATCTGTGAGTTCTCAGACAACTAGAGGTACCTAAAGAGACTCTATCTCAAAAAACAGAAGCAGTATAGGATAGGGACAGGGATGTAGTTTCAGGCACTTCATTGATGGAGCATGCATAAAGACCTGCACTCAATCCTCAATGCCCAGAATCCCCATATACATGCAAAAATGGACAAAAAGGGAATGATGAGAGGCTGGGACTTTGGAGCCCACATGAAAAGCCTTCAGGGAGCAGAAAGTGGCTCAAACTGATTATCTACCATATACTCTCCCTGAGAGCCCCCACAGAATTCTGCACCATGGATTACTGTTAACAATTTACAGAGCAATTAAGTCCGTGGCCAATGTGAAAAACCTTTCAGGTTAGATTCTGTCCTCTTTCTGGGGACCCCTTATTTGTAGTGACCAGTCAAGCCCTTGCCTGTCTAGCTTTATACCAAGCAGACCCAACACATCTTCTTGCTAATCAACCCTCTGCTCAAAACAACTAAAAACCCAACCACTCTTTCCTGCTTCTTGCCTTCTGTATGGCCATCTGAGAACCAGACATTAGCATGCCTAACACATCACCCTCTCCACTGCTGGGACAATCCCCTTCTACTCGCTGAGCCCCCTCCTCCAATCTTCCCCCTGTCCAACCTAAGGCTCTGAAATCTCCCTCCCCACCACAAGCAGCTGTTTCCTGTCCTCTCACACCAGCTACAAGGGGCAGGACAGCAGGTCACCATGGAGGACAGCCAGTCCCTCTCAAGGCTTGTTTTCAGGAAATTGCCAGGGAAGAACTGAGCTTTGGAAAAAGCCTGGACCAGGGCTCAGGGGTCTGAAACTGCCTTTCACACAGCTGGAGTGTGATCCTGTGCAGCCTGCCCCCTCCTCTAGAAACCTGATCATATCCAAATCCAAAGCATTGGGACAGAGAAAGCAGCCCCAGATCATTTTTAAGACTGGAACATCCAGGTCCAAAGACTGAACTGAGACGTAGGGCGGAGATTACTTAGAGTGGCAAATAACAATAAGATTACTGTTTGCTTTTAATTTGAGTGGTTTGGGGCTTTTTAAAATTTGTGTCTGTGTGTGGGTATTTGCCATTGGAAGCCAAAAGCTATAGATCGCCTGGAGCTGGAGTCACAGGTGTGAGCTGACCAAGATTGCTGCTGGGAAACAAAAGACAAGAGTAGTACTCAATCTTAAGCACTGAGTCATCTTTCCAGCCCATTAGTTTTGTTTTGTTTTGAGACAGGATCTCAGGAAGCCTAGGCTGGCTTCCAACTCCTTCCATAGTTGACAGTGAACTCAACTCTCCTACCTCCAACTCCTGAGTACTGGGATGACCAGAGTTCTTTACCACACCAGGTTTGTGCAGTACTGGAGATGGAACACAAGGCTTTCATGCACACAAAGCAAATACAGTAATAACCGAGCTACTGCCAGGGTTTTTTACATATGGGTCAACTTGTTTTTGTTCTGTTTTGTGTTTGAGACAAAGTCTCAATATGTATCTAGCCCAGGCTGGCCTTGAACTCACAGAACTTATTCTGTCTCTCCCTGCTGAGTGCTGCCCTGTTTGCTTTTTGTTTTATTTTATGTATTTGTTTAAGACAGGGGGTCTCACTATGCAGAGCTAGCTGGCCTGGAATTTGCTACATAAATCAGGATGGCCTCTAGCCGAGATTCCCCTGCCTCTGCTTCTGGAATGCTGGGATTTCAGGCATTTGCCGCCATGCCCAAATGAATACTTTTTTTTTTCATTTGCCCTCAGCCCCACTGACACATGCTAGATGAGTTCTGAGCTACATCACTAACCCTTTTTTTATTTTTTTTTACATTTATTTGTTTTATGTAGGAGGTGGGTGGGTTGGTGCAAGGATGCCATGGGGTGTGTGTGGAGGTCAGAGAGCAGCTCTGTGAAGTCAGTTCTCTCCTTACACCACATAGATCCCAGGGATCCAACTAAGGATGTCATTGCATCAAGCACTTTGACTGGCCAATCCATCTCGGTGACCCCTAATTCCCTTTACTAAATTGCTCAAACAGGCGTTGAACTCACTCTGTAGCCTAAGGCAGGCCTTGAACTCACTCTCAGACAGCCTCAGACAGGCCTTCAACTTTCAATCCTCCTACCTTGACCTTTCAGGTAACTAGGATTATAGGTGCTTTTGGAAAGATTCCCTTTCCCTCCCCTTGAAACTTCAGGGAACCTAGGCCTCTTATCACCTCCCAGCTCGCAGCTGTCAGTTCCTGTCTTGGGAGTACGGAGTGTGGTGGGGCAAGCCAACACCTAGATTGCTACACAAGCCAAAGCCTCCCGGAGTGGGGCGTGTAGCTGCCTTCATCTCTCCCACACTGCCTGGCTGTCAAAGCTAAATCCGGATCCCCTGCCTGAGACCCCCTCATTAGGCCGTCAAAGCAGAAGCCACACGCCCCCACACCCGGCCCTGGGACTATTTCGGGACACAGAGCTGTGATCAGGAAACCTGAATGATTGGGCACAGAGCATGCAGTACGCACTTGAGGTCCTGAAGAAGTTATGTCTTACTGATATGAGGCTCTAAGTGGTGGAAGCCACTTAATGTTGGGACGGGATTCTCAGACTCAAGATGGGGGGAGGGAGCTAGATGATGGTAGGACAGGGGGTCCTTGAGTCATCACACACACACACACACACACACACACACACACACCTCCCCAAAATTACACAAACACGACCAGGTCAGCTTCGAAAAGACAGGGCAGTTTCCTACAGGAAAAGCCGCTGGGCGGTTCCATCCGCTACTATTGTCTGTAGGTCCGGGGGGCCATCCGTCCCTCCCTCTAACTCCGTTTCCGTACCATCCGCCCACTCCACCCCACTGCAAGAAGCCCATTCCCAAGTCTCCAAGCCAACTTTGGGGAAGGGTTCCATAAAGTATCTGAGAGACTGCGGTGCCCACAAGCTCCTCCGGTTAGGTCCTGGATGGCCATGTGGTGGCGATCTGCTCAATCTAGGATTCCCCCTCCCCAGTCGGCTTTAAACCACCTGAAGCTCCCAATGTCCGAATGGTCACCATTACAGGACACAGCGCCCACCCCGTCGCAACGCACAGAACCCAGAGAAGGGGGCTAAAAGCACCACACCCCTCCCTGACACTAGTGTCCTCAGTTTCCCCTCTAGGACCCGCGTGGGTGACTTTACCTGAATGCGAAGCTGCGGCCGCGCCCGCACCCGAGCCCGCCCCCTCGAATCTCGGGACGGGTTATCAAGGCTTTCACCCCTAACTGACGGCTTTTTCAGCCAACCAGAACTCAAATCTAACCGAACTATCCAATTGTAAGACAGAGTGAGACATCTGGGCGGGGACGGGGGTGGGGACACGCCTGAGGGCGGGCTTCAGTAGGGATCTGGGAAGATGAGAGCGATGGAGTAGGATGCTGCCTAGCCAGCTACCTCTAAATCCTGCCTGGTCCAAGAATCAGAAGGTGAGATTTCATTCACAGGACAGTAGGGGGCTTACAGGAGGAATCTAAGTAAACTATTCCAATGGGATTTATATAACGAGTTTAATTCCTACTGTCTTGTTGAAGTCCTAAGAGCCTAGATCTTGCCCACCGCAAGAACTTTGCATATACTGTGCCACTTTAAGAAATATTCTCAGCCGGGCAGTGGTGGCACACGCCTTTAATCCCAGCACTTGGGAGGCAGAGACAGGCGGATTTCTAAGTTCGAGGCCAGCCTGGTCTACAGAGTGAGTTCCAGGACAGCTAGGACAGAGAAACCCTGTCTCGAAAAAACAAACAAACAAACAAAAAAAGAAACATTCTCTATATGTGATACTTTCCTATATTTCCAAGTGTTCAATCTATGTGCCACTGTGCCCCACAAGAAAACAAAACAAGCAAACAAACAAACAAACCGGAAAAAAAAAAAAAAACTTTGGCATAGCCTTTCCCTAGTCATTATCATTGCCATAGCAGTGGTTTATTAACTAAACAGCGATTTTCATTAGTAAGACAAGGTTGTTACCATCACCCCTACTAGACATTTTAGGATCAGGGAACTTTTTATCCACTACGTCAGGCATACTCTAATTACCCTAATAAATGTCTGTTCTGCAGGCGATATCTAAATGGTACAGGACTTGTCTAGCATACCTACCACAGTAGATAGGTAGGTAGGCAGACAGACAGACAGACAGATGAACAACAGATAGAGAAAGATAATAGACATGTACATGTGTACATACAAACATACAGAGATGGTAGATCAAAAAATTGTCACAGAAATGGCTTAAAATTATATTTATTAAGGTCAGTGAGATGGTTTAGCATGTAAAGGTACTCACTGCTAAGCTTGACTCTCTGTGTTTGATCCCAGGGACCATGTAATACAAAGGGAGGTCCAACTTTTCACAAGTCGTCTTCAGACCTCCATATTGTGCTATGTACATCAACCCATACACATATATACATTCAGTATATAAATACAACTTTTTAAAAGTACATTTAGCTTTAACCCACTTGGATTATGTTCTGATCAAAAGCTACTATGGTTTACTTATTTGTTTGCTTGTTTGTTTATTTGTTTTTCTCTTAACATAACTTGACTGATTGCATGTCAGGCTAATGAGTCACTTAGGGGGCAAGATCTCTGCCTTTCAAGCTGAGGTTCAGGTAAAGGAGTAGTGAGTACTCTGAAGAAGAGAAAAAGAGATTCAAGACCCTCTTCTGTAGTGAATGAAGAATTTGGGATTTAGGGGAAAGGTTCTGGAAGTCAGCTTTCAAGGTGACCCTTGAAGGAGGATACTCCAGGCAAAGATAAAATGTATAAAACTCCCCCACAGGGACCTTGAACTGGGTATGTCAGCAAGAAATGAGTTGGGGGATAGTGTGGGGGGGGGTGTTTGCTCCCAGTTTTGTTTGTTTTAGGCTTTTTGTCATTGATATGCTTTCCTAGGCTTTTGTTTTGTTTTGTATTCTTGTTGAAATAAGATCTCATTAAACCAGCCTTGCCATCGAGTCTGTGATGGTGCAAGCCTGTAATCCCAGCATTTGGGAAGAGGTTGGGAGGGGGGAATCATGAGTTCAAAGGCAGCCTGAGCTAGGAGATTCTTCTATCTTTACCAGTCTCACTCGTTTCAATTACAGTAGCTAGCTGTAACAGTACTACAGTCAGTACACTAACACATTTCTGTAGTGTGTGTGTGTGTGTGTGTGTGTGTGTGTGTGTGTGTGACTATGTACATGGAATTGATAGTCCATGTGGAAGCTGGGGATAGTGTTAGATCTTTTACCTATAAGGGCTCTCCGTTTTCGCTTCAGGCTCTTCCTGAAGCTCACCAGTTTTGCTAGCCTAACTGGCTAATGATCTTCAGGAATCCTCCTGCACCTATCACTCTATTTTTTACCCCAAGGCTGGGTTACAGCCAAATGCCTCCCTGCCTGGCTATATTCCCAACCCCTGGTTTTCTCCATTTACAAAAAGCTTGATCTACTTTCATTGGTTGATAAGCTGAAGAAATATGCCCAATTTGCAGTAGAAATTTTGAAGTTATAAAAATATTTTTTAAAAGATGCATTTATTTTATTTTATTTTTTAAATTTATTTTTTAAAGATTTGTTTATTTTTTATATATAAGTACATTGTGGCTGTCTTCAGACACACCAGAAGAGGGCATTGGATCCCATTACAGATGGTTGTAAGCCACCATGTGCTTGCTAGGAACTGAACTCAGGACCTCTGGAAGAGCAGTTAATGTCCTTAACCGCTGAGCCATCTCACCAGCCCCGTAAAAATATTTTTATTAAATAATAAGTAGAGCACGTGTCTAACATGTACAATGCTTGATTCCTGACTCAGTCTCCAAAATCAAAACCAAAAATGTTTTGCTGAAAAATGAAATGTTGCACAGGGGAGGGGTGGTGGGAGGGTAGAAGAGAGAGGGAGGGAGAGAGAGAGAGAGAGAGAGAGAGAGAGAGAGAGAGAGAGAGAAGATCAGTAAGAGAAATGTGTAACTAAGGAGGAAGTTTTAACAATTCGATACTTAGAAACTGATAAGTTATTTCTCCACCAAAGGGTGAAATGAGCCAGTTCAAGCCAGATTAGAATATAGCAAAGGCAGGTTTATTGGAAAGCTGCTCTCAGGCAAGTTCACTGGCCCCAAGGACTAAGGCCAGGGAAGTCACCTGGGGGGTGGGGGGGGAGAAAGACAGACAGATAGACAGACAGACAGACAGAATGGATGTGCTCACACAGAAAGAGGAGGAAGAGGGAGAGGAGGAGGAGAGGGAAAGAGACTCAGAAACAGAGAGAGACAGCGAGCATGAGAGAGGGAGGGAGGGAGGGGGAATATAAAATGTCTGGATTACATAGAGCTTCTGGGGGAAGAGCTTCTGGGGGAAGGGCAGCCCAGCCCCTGGGCTGGAGTTAAGGGTTGGGGACAGGGTATGCCAGGTAGGGACTGAGGGATGCTGGGAGAACCTGGGGGCCCAGTCTGCTTTGATACGTAAAATATGCACCTCAGTCCCTTGTCTGGAAGTCCTAAGCCAAACTGGAACACTTCAAAAATATCTAAAGACTTTTTTTGTTTTGTCTGTTTTTGTTTTTCAAGACAGAGTTTCTCTGTATCCCTGGCTGTCCTAGAACTCATTGTGTAGACCATGCTGGCCTCACACTCAGAGAGATCCACCTGACTCTGCCCCGGAATGCTGGAATTAAAGGCGTGCTCTACAATGGACCGACAGAACTTTTATTTCTTTCAGTGGTAGGAAGGAAACACAAATAGTAGATCACTTAATCCCAGTCCGATAAGCAACATTTGGTTGTTTGAGACACAGTCTCATTGTGTAGTTAGTACAGGATGATTTCAAATGTCTGATTCTCCTGTCTGAGATTCTTTTTCTTTTTGTTTTTATTTTTATTTTTCAAGACAGGGCTTCTCTGTGTAGCCAAAACCTGGCTTCCAAGAAGCAATTTTAATTGTTGTGACTTGGGGAAAAGTATGTCTTAATCACTGTTCTGTTGCTATAAAGGGAGACTATGGCCGAGGCAACTCTTATTTTTAAAAAGCACTCAACTGGGGGCTCGGTTTTAGAGGGTTAGTCCATGATCATCATGGCTGGAAGCAGACAGGCATGGTGCTAGAGCAGAAGCTGAGAGCTTTATATTCACATCTACAGGCAAGATTGAGAGACACACAGAGAGAGACAGAGACAGAGAAATACAGGGAGAGACAGAGACAGGATACAGACAGAGACAGAGACAGAGAGAATGTGATTGAAAACTTTTTAAAAGTCCAGCAATGGTAGTTCATGCCTTTAGTCCCAGCATTTGAGAGGCAAAGACAGGCAGATCCCTCAAATTTAAGGCCAGACTGGTCTACAGAGCAAGTTCCAGAATAGCTAGGGCTACACAGAGAAACCCTGTCTTGAAAAAACAAAAACAAAACAACAGAAACAAATAAAAAATCTTTAAAAAAAAAAAAGATAAAGAAGGTGTCAAAAGAGACGATGCCACAGTTAAGAGCACTTGCTGTTCTTGTAGAGAACTGAGTTCCCATTCCCAGCACCCACATGGTAGTTCATTACCATCTGTAACTCCAGTTCCAGGGGATCCCATACCCTCTTCTGACCTCTTCAGGTACCAAGCATGTAGGTGGTGCCCTACATACATGCAGAAAAATAAAATAAAATAAAATGAATAACGCTTTTAATCCCAGCACTTGGGAGGCAGAGGCAGGCGGATTTCTGAGTTTGAGGCCAGCCTGGTCTACAGAGTGAGTTTTAGGACAGCCAGGACTACACAGAGAAACCCTGTCTTGGGAAAGAAAGAAAGAGAGAAACGGAGAAACGGAGAAACGGAGAAAAAGAAAGAGAAAATAAAATAAAATGAATTAAGTCTAATTGAAAAATTGAAAAAGAAGCCTGTTAGAAAGCCACTATAATCTTAGCGCTCATTAATGACCCCACACACACACACCATTGCTAACACCCTTCATGTTCACCATAAAAAAAATGGGACCTTTTTCTCTGGAATCTCCAGAGGGAAGTAGGAGGGAGACACTAAATTCAGCCACTCCAGAAAGCCCTTGGAAGCACTTTGGGCTCCTTCACCATTTCAAGGACCTCCTAGATATATGCCAGACTACCCTCCACCCCTGTCTGGAATGCAACTGCCCCAAGGAGGCTGTGGTTGGCTCTCAACACTCAGATCTCCCAGCATCTGGGCTGAGGACACAGATTGGGCTTTCAAAGAACACAGATCACCAATTTGGTTTCCAGATTAACCCTGCACCCCCAACCCCCTGGGCAAAGCAGGTGGCCCACATCCAATTGTTTCCCTTCCCAGAGAGTTCTGGAATTTAATCCCTCTCCTACCTGTGGGGATAAAGGAACACATCATTCCTGGCATGTATATCATTCCCACTGCCTTCCAGCTATATTTTCTAGCTTTGAGCAAGTTTAGTTATTGCACAGAAGGTGTGGTGATTTGAATATGCTTGGCCCAGAGAGTGGCACTATCAGGTGTTGCCTTGTTGTAGTAGGTGTGGCCTTGTTGGAGGAAGCTGTCACTGTGGGGATGGGCTTTGAGACACTCTTCCTAGCCACTTGGAACACAGTCTGCCCCTAGCTTCCTTTGGATGAAGATGTAGAATTCTCAGCTCCTCCAGCACCATGCCTGCCAGAACTTCCATGCTTCCCCATCATGGTGATAACAGACTGAACCTCAGAACCTGTAAACCAGCCCCAATTAAATGTTATCTTTTATAACAGTTGCCTTGGTCATGTTGTTTGTTCACAGCAATAAAACCCAAACTAGGACAGAAGGGTTTCTCACCGCTTAATGATCTGGAAAAGTGGGATGTCCTCGAGTTTGACAGAAACTTCTTCCCCCCAGGTGGGCTTTAGTATGGGCTCAGGCAGGAGTTTTATTGTTTTATTATTTTATTGTTTTATTATAGGTTTAATTGTAGATGTTAAGAGATAGAACTAGAAGGGCAAGATGGCTTGCTCCCAAGCCTGGGGACCTGAGTTCAATCCTGGAACCCACATAGTAGAAGAAGAGAACCAGCCCAATCAAGATCTAATATCCATTAATCATAATTCTTTTTGTTGGTTTGTTGTCGTTGTTTGTTGTTTAATGGATATGGTGGCAAGTGGTTGTAATCCCAGCGCTTCGAAAGCAGACAAGGGGAAATCTCTGGGGATCTCTGGCTGGTTGGCCTAGTTGTCCATTTTACAAGTTTCAGGCCAGTGGGAGACTCTGAGTCAAAATATACAAGGGGGATGACACTTGAGGAACAATGCCCAAGGTTGTCCTCTGGACTCCACACATAGACACATGCACAACACACCTGTGCCTGTGTAAACACGCACATACATACAAAGTAAGAAAAATAAAGAAATGAGCAAACTATTAAAGGCAATCAATCAGCCAGTACCACGGTTCGTGTCTGTAAGTCCAGTACTCAGGAGGCTGAAGCAGAAGGATCTCCAGGAGTTTGAAGCAAGCCTGGGCTGCATACTGAGCTCCAAACCATTGAGGGATTTTTGGAGTAAGATATTCTCTCATGGTATCAACCAACCAACAAAGCCAGTTAAGTAATTGATTCAGATAAGGCTCCACAGTGAAGCAAATGGATGAACGTTCCAGAAGAAATGGAACAGTAACATAGCCTCCATGTATGTGTCCTTAAAGATAGCCAGTAATTACAAAAGAGAGCAGCTGCCACCTTGCTTCTTTCACAGAAATCTCCTTTCACCAAATGGTTATAGTTAAAACTACCAGTAGGGCCGGAGAGCTAGAGAGCTGGCTCAGTGGTACTGCTGCTCTTCCAAAGGACCAGGATTCAATTCCCAACACCCACATGCTGGCTCACGATTGTATTTCTAGATCCAAGGGATCCAATACCCTTTCCCAGCCTCCTTGGGGACTATGCATGCATATGATACACATACATGCAGGCAAAACATCAATACTCATTGGGGGTGGGGGGGAAGAACCACTAACGACACTGTTGTGGTATTGATCCTAATCACCTTACTAAAAGGACTGCCTATTGCTTCCAAACATATTCGCTCCTGGTAGCCCACACCCTATCATCCCAGCAGCGCTTGGATGATGGAGTCAGAAGTCCAGAAGTCACAGCCTCCCCTGTCTAGGGGAGAGTGGGGGAAGGAGGTAAGGATGAGACAGAAAGCCTGAGCTTGGCTATTCCCCATATGACCACAAGGTGGTGGGAGTTCTTTATTTCAAACTTCTCTTAAACTTCAGGCTCTAGAGTTAGGGAGTTGGGGAGGGGGGCAGGGGAAGAGCTGGAGAGATGCCTCACCAAGGAGAAGCATCCTGAGTTCAAACCCCAGGAATCAAACAGAGGGAAGAAAGAGCAACTTCCACAAGTGGTTCTCACACCGTGAGTGGTTCTCACACCGTGAGTGGTTCTCACACTGTGACATACACAGGTCCGTACTCAAACACTTGCACCCAATATCAATAAATATGTAATTTAAAAATTTCTCATGAGTATGGATTTTTGCCTACATGTGTACATGTACCATGAATGTATGTACATATTACCCAAGCAGGCCAGAAAAGAATCTCTTGGAACTGGAGTTAAAGATGGTTGCGAGTCACCATGTGGATGCTGGGAACTGAACGTACATCTTCTAAAAAAAATAGTCAGTTTGCCTAACTGCTGAGCCATTTCTCCAGCCATAGTAAAATGTAGTTTTTTAAGGGATCAGTTCAATGCTATCCTCAGTTACATATTGAACTTTGAGGTCAGCCTGGGCTGTAGGAGACCCTCTCTTAAAAAAGAAAAGCCAGTGACTGACTGGATGAGCAAAGGAAAGTACACAAAGGCTAGCTGTACAGGCTGAAGGGCCAGCACTAAATCTCAAGGACCCACAAGGTGGAAGGAGAGAGCCTGCTTTAAGAGGATGTCCTCTGACTTCCACATGCTTGCCATGGTGTGCAAGTGACACCACACACACACACACACACACACGCGCGCGCGCGCGCGCGCGCAAATAATTAGCCAATATAATAAAAAATAAGAAAAAACATGTCTTTGTGATAAAAGATAAAGACAGCAGGAGATGTAGGTCAGTGGTAGAGTGTTCACCAAGTGTGTGTGTGAGACTCTAAGTTCTACTCTTCATAGAGGAGGAGGAAGAGGAAATGGAGGAGGAAGGAATGTTCTGAACTAAAGGTAGACTGAGAGATATCACATAAAAATGTCATAAATGACCCTTGAGCCAGAGTCTCAATATGTAGCTCTAGCAGTCCTGGAACATACTATGTAGACCATGCTACATAGTATGCCTTTTCCTCCTCGGTACTTCAACTAAGGATGTGTCACTACATCCAGCTATAAAAAAAATTATAATGCTTTAAGGGACAGGGGGCTTGTTGCTTTGCAATTTAATTTAAAATATTAAAACAGCAGGCAAGCATAGTGGTGCTTGCCTTTAGACCCAGCACCCAGGAGGCAGTGGTAGGCAGAGCTCTCCCTGTTCAAAACCAGCCTGATCCAGGATTGGCAGGACTTTATAGAGAGACTCCCATCTCAAAATAAATAAAATATTAAAATGGACAGTGTGTCAATGGTTACCCTGCCAACTTTGATATCCACACCATCAGCATCAAGATCACTCAGAGTCCTCTTTCTCTTTTTTCACTCTTCAAAAGGTGTTTTGTTTTGAGAGACAGTTTTATGTATCCCAAACTAGCCTAGAACTCTCTATGTAGCCAAAGATATGTGTGTGTGTGTGTGTGTGTGTGTGTGTGTGTGTGTGTGTGTGTCTGGTGCTGGAGATGGAACCCTGGGTCCATGTATGCTAAACAAGTCTCTTATCAACTGAGTTAGAGCCCTAACCGTCCCAGAGCCCCATATTCTAAGGATCAGCAAGTCCTTCATTTTCTCAAAATCTATCCAGTATTCAACCATGCCTCACCACCATGTGGTTTCCTTCCTTGTCCAGCCGAGGCTAAGAAAGTCACTTCTTCCTCTCATCATTTCAGTTCTGTATGAGCACACAAACCAGCTGGAGAGAAGCTCTTAACATCTAAGTCTTGTCTGCTCTTTGCTTAGAGTCCTTTACATGACTTACATATTAATAAAAGATGAAGTCCCATAGCCCAGTGTGGTGGCGAACACTTTTAATCCCCGCAGTTGGGAGTCAGAGGCAAGGAGTTTGAGGCCATCCTGGTCTACAAAGTTCCAGAAGAAGTACTACACAGAGAAACCCTGTTTTGAAAAAACCAAAAACAAACAAAAAGATCAAGTCTTTTATCAGTACCTTTAAGGATCTGCCCTTGTTGTCTTCCTGCCTTGACCCCCCTTAACATGTGTTACTTCTTTTATTTCTTTAGTGTGTGTACACATGTGCATGTGTGTGGATTCAAGCACTATGACACACCAATGGAAGACAGAGAATCTACAAAAGTCAGTTTTCTCCCTCCATCACAAAGGTCCTAAGGATTTAACTCAGGTCCACAGGCTTGGTGGTGAGCGCCTTTACCCAGTGAGCCATCCTGGCAGGTGACTTTTTCTCTCTCTACAGCTCACTCCTCTGCCCCAAGCACATGGCCCTCCTTCCTGTTTACTCGGTGATCTTATACAATCATGTCTGCCACAGGACATTTGCGTTGGCAATTTCCTCTTTCTGGAATCTTATTACACCAGATAATCCACTTGGCCAGCTCTTTCACTTCCTAACTTCCCTGCTTTTCTCACCAAGTCCATTTCTGACCACTCCATTTAAAGTGTTAATTTTAACACTCCGTTCTGTATCTTCTTTATCTTCTTTGTTTATTTTTCCTCCTTAGATCTGTATACATTCTCTCTTTCTAACCTGTCTTGCTGATTATGTCTTTCCTTAGCAGTAATTATGATGGTTGCTATATTAAAGATTTTTGACCCAAGTGATGAGAACAAAATCTGATGCAGAGCAGGTGCCCCACACATGTTTGATATAGTAATAGTGAGGCGGGATGGGAAATGGTGAGATGGCTCAGTGGGTAAAGTCACTTGCCATGAAGCCTGAGGGCCTGAGTTTAATCCACAGGACTCATGTGATAGGAAATGGGAGCTGACTCCCACTAATTGTCCTCTAACTGCACATACACTAAGTGGTACACATCAATCTCACGAATGTGCATATTCAATTTGTTGCTCAATGAAATACTGCAGAAAGGGAGAACAAGAAAAGTAAGGGAGGGAAAACTTACTATTCATCACTTACATACCCCCTTGATTATCTGACAGTTTCTGTGGACAGGTTAATCATGCATCTTGCCCGGGCTACCTTGGGCATCTGACTCCCTGGAAAGCTTGGCAGTCCTTCCTCCTGGCGTATGTAAGGGCTGCTCACTGATAAGCCAGCAGGGGGCACTAGAACCTGGGTTGCAACCTCTAGAAACTTAGACCTGCTTAACATTTGAAGGAAGTTGTTTTCCTCCAAGGAGAAACACAACAAAAATGTCTTGCAGCAACTTTGTCTTCCTGACATAAAAACAATTTCTGGACTTCTGAAATAACCCAGAGGATCAAGAAATTCAAAAGCACCTGGGCAAGGTGACTCACATCTGTAACCCTACCACTTCAGAGGATCAACAGTCCATAGTCATCTTTGGCTAAGTAGTGAGTTTGGACCAGTCTGAACTACAAGAGACCCTGTTTTGTTTTGTTCGTTCGTTCGTTTGTTTGTTTTAAAATAGAGGGCCATAAGATTGCTCAACAGGTGAAGATGTTTACAACCAAGTCCAGGGATCCACTTAGTACAAAGAGAGAACAATGCCTAAAAATTGTCTTCTGACCTCTACACACATGCCATGGCATATGCATGCTCACATACACACATACACATGATAAATAAATAAAATTTAAAAAAAATTATATTATTTGGGGCTTGAAAAACAACTCAGCAGTTCAGAGCATTTGCCACTGTGCAGAGGACTTGACTTTAGTTCCCAGCACTCAGTGATCTGACTTCTGTGGGTTCCTGCACACATAGTGCACGTATATTCACTCAGGCATACATACACACATACACATAAATAAAATAAGCACTTTTTTAAAGAAAGCATGGACAATTATTCGACTTTCTGTATTATTTATATTTCCCAGTTAGTACTATTAAGTAGTAGTTTTTGTTTCGATGTCCAACTTGCTACCCATGTGCCATAGATCTTATTTGTTTGTTTTTGTTTTTCAACACAGGGTTTTTCTGTGTAACCGGTAGCCCTGGCTGGCCTGGAATGTAATCTGTAGACCTGGCTGACCCCGAACTCACAGAGATCCACCTGCCACTGCTTTCAGAGTGTTGGGATTACAGGCATGAGCCACCATGCCCAACTTAGCCAGTAATCTTTTTAAAACTCTTTATTATATTTATTTTCTGTGTGGATGTATATATGCAAGTGTATGTGAGCTTGAGAGAGACAGAGACAAACAAAGAGTGGGGGGGGGAGAGACTGGTACACTCTTGAGGGCCAGAGAACCTGTCGGAGTCAGTCCTTCTACCATGTGGATCACATTATCAAATTCAGCTTATCACACTTGGCAACAAAAGCCTTTATCCACTGAGCTATCGTGCCAGTCCCTTCAATCTTGGGGGGCAGAGGGGGAGCTGTATGAAAGACATTCAAAGGGCTATTAAACAATTGGAAAGATAATTTGCATTCAGATGAAAATGAAAACCATGTGAGATGTCATTTTCTGCCTATCAAATTGGCAAATGACCAAAAAGTTAATGAAATAATTTGTGGACAATAACAGGGGGAAAAAGTGAGCAGTTATACAATGTTGGCATATGATAGCCTAGTTCCCATCGATAACGATTTGGTAACATCTCTCTGAGCCATAAGCATGTTTCCCCTTTGACCCAGTTTTTCAGTTTGAAGAATTTACAAGTAGAATAGGTATAATTGTATATGTACAAGTTAATAACCTGAAATATTATTCATTCTTTGCTTGAGATTGCAGCACTTGGCAGTCAGAGGCAGGTAGAATTTGAGGTTAGCCTAGAATACATAGTAAGAGTCTGTGTCAAAAAACAAAACAAAAAAGTGGGCCAGCAACATGGCTCATAGGGAATCTTAGTTTGCTATCTTATTTAGGCTTTCCATTGCTGTGAAGATATGCCATGACTAAGGCAACCTTTATAAAGGACAACCTTTAATTGGGGCTGGTTTACAGGTTCTGAGGTTCAGTCCATTATCATCATCATGCAGAAAGCATGGCAGTGTGCAGGCAGACACGGTGCTAGACAAGGAGCTGAGAGCTTTACATCTTGATCAGAAGGCAACCCGGAGAGACTGTCTCTTCTTCTGCACTGGGTGGAACTTCCAGGCCTACTGCCACAGTGATGCACTTCCTTGAACAAGGCCACACCTACTCCAACAGTGCTGTTCCTCCTAATAATGCCATTTCCCGTGGGACAAGCATATTCAAACCACCACATTCCCTGGTCCTCACAGACTTGTTCAAACACATGAATCTATGAGGCCCATACCTAGACACAGCATAATGCAGAATACATTTAGTCCAACTTGAAGAGTCCTCATAAATCTATCACAGTCTGAAGAATGCTTAAAAGTCCAAAGTTCAAAGTCTCTTCTGAGATTCAAGCAATTTCTTAATTGTAACTCCCTACAAAATCCAAAAGCAGATCACATACTTCCAAAATCAAAGGATAAATGTTACCCATAGTGAGGAAATGCAGGATCAAAGCAAAACCAAAAGCCAGCTGGGCAAACTCTAAACTCTGCATCTCATGTCTGATGTCCAACTCCTTTCAGCTTTGTTGATTGCAACACAATTCTTTCTCTTGGGCTGGTTTCACTCCCTGTTAGCAGCTTCCCTCTGCAGAAATCTTATGGCTCTGGCATCTGGAATACCTTGGGCTCTTCAAGGCAACTTCGACATTATAGTTTCTTGTTCCAGTGTTTGGGATCCACACATGATCTTTTGGATTCCTCCAAAGGGCTTGGGTCACATCTCCAACTCTGCCCACTGTAGTACTCCAGGCTTTGGATGACTCTACTCCACTGCTGCTGCTATTATCAATATGCTGTGGTTTTTCAGTGCAACTAGGCTTTACCAATAACCTCTCATAAGTTCCCTGCATGGTGCTAAGATTCAACTTCTTTGCATGAACTTTTCAGTCCTGGGATGTCAACTGCAACTGAGGCTGAATTTTCACCAGTGGCCTTTCCTGGCCTCTCACTGTGCTAACCCTTAGTTGCTCTCTATGACTCCTTCATGCCTTCAAAACCAGTACCGCTTGGTGATCATTATACATTACCAGGGTCCAGCTGCAGTATGAGGTACAACCTCGGCTATCTCTGGAACACAGCTTTTTTGTGCTCTAAGAAAACACTTTCCAGAAGATTTCACCTCAGTGATGCCAGTCTCTTCTTAATCACTGCCAATATCTTAGCTCCAGCTAACCAGCATCAACTGTCCCAGAAACTCCTTCTATTCTTGACTCTAACGCCAGTGCCACATGTAACCTTGGCTGTCCTGGAACTCACTCTGTCAACCAGGCTAGCCTCAAACTCACAGAGATCCATCTGCCTCTGTCTGCCTGAGTGCTGGGACTAAAGGCGTGCACCAACTCTGCCTGACGTTTAGATGAGTTTTAACTTAGTTTAATTTTAAATGATGTTCCTCCATTGAAGAAGTCGTGTGCACTGTCTCCCACTGTAATCCCAGCACTCACAAGAATAAAACAGAAGAACCGCGGTGAGTCTAAGGCCATTGTGGGCTATCTCAAAAAAAATTTAAAAATCCCCCTCCAAGAAGTATGAGAAGTCATCCAAAGACTTGTACAGGAAGAAGCAGAAAAGGGAGCCAGGCTCCCAGAGCCCCGTCCCTAGCCTTAGGAGCTATTGTCAGTTAATGGATGCGGGAGGAGAGGGAGTCACTTTCCCCAGTGGCCGGCTGCTCACACTCACATAAATAACCCCTCACTCACCTCACCCGTGGTCACTCAAGCAACCTGAGTTAAACTTAGTGTGGGTCACGGAAAAAAAAAAGTGATTTGGGGGAAAGATCTAAAGGGGCAGAGAAGGAAACGAGAGAGTGAGTGGGGAGGGGAGAGAGTGAGTGGGGAGGGGAGAGAGTGAGTGGGGAGGGGAGAGAGTGAGTGAGTGGGGAGGGGAGAGGAATGAATCTGGACAAAATACATTACACATATTATAAAGTTGTCAAGGAATAATGTAAAACATATATCAAATATATGTACAGTGCTACTTTATTTGTAAAAGCCAAAGACAACTGGTAATCTAAGTGTCCTTCAACGTAGAAATAGACTAAGAAACTGGTTTTTGCTGGGCAATGATGGCGCACGCCTTTAATTCCAGAACTCAAGAGGCAGAGGCAGGCAAATGTCTGAGTTCGAGGCCAGCCTGGTCTACAGAGTGAGTTCCAGGACAGCCAGGGCTCCACAGAGAAGCCCTGTCTGGAAAAAACAAAGAATGAATTACAGAATAATCATGCTGAGTAAAAGAAACCAGTCAAAACCAGTATATATTCTGAATATGTGTGACTTCCTTTCTAGAACATTCTGGAAAATGCAAACTAAGCAATAGAGATAGAGAACATACAATCATTTGATGTACAGAGAGGGAGGAGCCAGTGGCAGAGGTTCCCAAGCAACAAGAATAAACCTTTGGGTGTGGTTGATGTATCCACTAATTATGATAATAGTTTCACAAGGAATACGTGTGTCAACACTTATTAAGTTCTAAGCTAGAAATACCTACAAGTTATAGCATGTACATTATGCTTCAATAAAGCTACCCAGAAAATTTTCTCCTTATCTGTAAAATGAACATGTTTACACATAAAAAATACTTTGAAGCAGGATCTGGAGAGATGCCTTGGTGGTTAAGAACACTAGCTGCTCTTCTAGGGGAACTGGGTTCAGTTCTCATCACATACATGGCAGCTCACAACTATTTATAATTCCAGACCCAGGGGCTTTGACACCTTCTTCTGAATTCTGTGGCACATACATACATACATACATACATACATACATGTAAAACACCCCTACAAAGGATACCTGACAGGATGAAGCATGACTTTATTCCCAGCACTCCAGAGGTGGAGTCAGGCAGATCTCTGTGTATTCAAGGCCAGCCTGGGCTACATAGCAAGTTGCATAGTGAGACCCTGTCTCAAAAATTAAAAATCAAATCACCCATACACATGAAATAAATAAAACAACTTCAAAATGATCATGAATAAATCTTTTTAAATTTAATTTATTTTATGTGTTTTGTCTGCATATATGTCTGTGCACCATATGCATGCCTGGTATTCACAGATGCCAAAAGACTGCATTGGACTAACCCTGGAACTGGAGTTAGTCCAATGGAGCTGCCATGTGGGTACTGTCAAACAAACTTGGATCATCTAGAAGAGCAGCTAGTGCTCTTAATTTCAGACCCAGCTCTCCAGCTTCATGAATAAATCTTTTCTAAAGAAAGAAAGAAGAATCATGGAAGCCTTGAGTAACCTTGAGCTCACTGTTCAGTGAAGGGTAACTTTGAGCATCTGCTCTTTCTGTCTCTATCTCCCCACTCTTGGGGCTACAGGAATATGCCACCATGCCTGGTTTTGGAGATGCTAGGGAGTAAAATCAGGGCTTTGTGCATTTACCAGTTGAGCTACACCTTCAAGCCAAAATATTCTTGAGTAATTTTCTGTAGCCATATTATCAAAAAATTGGCTTTTTTCAAGCTATTCATTTTATATACTAGGGTTTTGTAGTGTGTAAATCTATTCTTCATACAAAGCTATAGCTCACAAAACACAGGGTTTAGTTTTAACTTTTTAATCACATGTATTTATTTTGTGTATGCCACTGTCTGTATGTGGAAGTCCAGGGGGGGGGGGAAACCACCAAAACAAACTGTGGGCATTCGTTCCCTGAGGACCAAATTCAGGCCATCATTCTTAGCAGAAAGTGACTTTACCTGCTGAACTACTTCACTAGACCATGACATTCATAAAAACAAACAAAGAAAGAAACAAAACCTCAATGGTTCATAACTAGAAAATACGAGATTCAAATCTTAGTTTTGAAAACTGTGTGAATCTGGTCAAGTGCTTGAATGTCTCAGAAGCTATTTCTCTGTGTTCTTCACACACACACTCAGAAGATGCTAGTAATTCCTCTTTTCCAAAGCTGATCAGAGGATAGGAGGCATGGAGTGGGAATGGGGACACAGCTCTCTTTACAGTGAGTTTGCCTAGCATGCGTGAAACCCTAGGTTCCGCCCTTAGCACTGCATAAATCAACATTGATGATACTCTAGAGATGGACTAGGAACAATAAGTTCAAAAGCACCCCTTAGTACATAGCAAATTTGAATTAGTTAACCTGAACTTATTTGGGTATTTTCAGGAGCATGGATGATTCAAAGTAGCTGCATTACTCAAAAGTCTACTCTGGTGTGTGTGGCAACTTACAGAAGCTACACATCTAGGAGTCACTACACAGCTTGTAGGCAGCTCTCTTGGTCAGAGAGACTCCTCTCTTCAGCAACTATTAGTGCTTGTATAGCCTTGCATATATATATATATAAAAATAAAACTTTGACCAGGGGGCTTGTACATTTTGTTAGTTTCAGGAGCTTCCTAAAATATGTGAGTTTTGTTTGTTTATTTGTTTGTTTAACTTTCCTGAACTTTGTAGTATTGATGTATTAGTCAGGGTTCTCTAACACAAAAATTATGGAATGTCTCTATATTAAGGGAATTTAAAAGTCTACAGTCCAACTAACCTAACAATGGGCAGTCCAAGAATCTAATTGCTCAGTATCATGAAGCTAGTTGTTTCAGCTGGTCTTCTGTATAAGCTGAAATCCTGAAGACCTCAATTCCAACAGATGTGCAAATAAGCGCAAGCAGGCAAAGCAGAGCAAATCTTTCTTCTTCCAATGTTCTTATGTAGGCTTCCAGCAGAAGGTGTGGGCCAGATTAAAGGTGTGTACCACTCCTGGATCTAGAATTTACCTTGTCCCAGGCTGACCTTGAACTCAGAGATCTGTTTGCCTCAGTCTCCTGGGATTAAAGGCATGTACTACCTTGCCTGAGCCTAAGCTTTTCATGGCCACTATGCCTCAAGATCTCCATGTCAAGATTCAGGCCAGAAATTTGTGTCTTCCAGCCTCAAGATCTGGATCATGGCTGTGCCCTCCATTTCTGGATTGTAGTTCATTCCAGTTGTAGTCAAATTGACAACCAGGAATAGCCATCACAATAGGTTACTTCAGGAATTTTTAGAAAGACATTTTCCAAGACAAAACTTTCCAATTCATGGCAAGTAACTATACAATGTCTGGTTCACCTGTTTTCTTCAGCTTTTTCATCTGGGAGGTATCTTCTTTGGAAAACCTTACTTGGTATGGTAGATACACACCCCCACACAGTTTTTTATTTTGTTTTTCAAATAAGTGTTGCAGCTGGGCAGTGGTGGCGCACGCCTTTAATCCCAGCACTTGGGAAGCAGAGGCAGGTGGATTTCTGAGTTTGAGGCCAGCCTGGTCTACAGAGTGAGTTCCAGGACAGCCAGGGCTACACAGAGAAACCCTGTCTTGAAAAACCAAAAAAATAAAAAAATAAAAAAAATTCAAATAAGTGTTGCCCTCTGTGTAGCCCTGGCTGTCCTGAAACTCACTCTGTACACCAGGCTGGCATCAAACTCAGAGATTGGCCCACCTCTTCCTCTTGAGTGCTGGTATTAAAGGCATGTTCTACCACTGCCTGGCTTGCTTTGTCTGTGATGTTTTTATTCATCCAGGATTTAATATATGTGCTTAAAAAATCTTAGTTGGGGCTATCCAATATAGCTTAGTGAGTAAAGTACTTGGTGCCCAGGTACAAGGTCCTGAGTTCTAATCCCAAGCATCCACATAAAAAGCCACACCTGAGCTGGGGAGGCAGAAACAAGAGGATCCCTGGGGCTAGTTGGCCAGGCAGACTCTCCAAATCAGTGAGCTCCAGGACTGAGTCTCTAAAAGTAAGGTAGAGAGTTCCTGGAAGCAACACCCAAGGTTGACCTGTGCCCTCCATGTTACATGCACACACACACACACACACACACACACACACACACACACTTATACCAATTCATACATAAATATGAATGAAAGCATACATATTAAAATGTTTATATTAAAAATAAGATTCACGGGCTGGAGAGATGGCTCAGTGGTTAAGAGCACTGACTGCTCTTCCAGAGGTCCTGAGTTCAAATCCCAGAAATCACAACCAGAAATTACAGATGGTGGCTCACAACCATCTGTAATGAGATCTGATGCCCTCTTCTGGGGTGTCTGAAGACAGCTACAGCAAGCAGGGCTGGAGCGAACAGAACCAGAGCGAGATGAAAAAGTGTCTAAAGACAGCTACAGTGTACTTACAAATAATAAATAAATCTTTAAAAAAAATAAGATTCACCATTAATGGTGCCAATAAGGAGCAAAGGACTGTCATACACGTCCTAATGTCAGCCACTTAGAAGGATATGATATCACTTCCAAAGATTAATCACAGAAAACTGCAAGGAAAGAATAATAAAAAATATGTGCAATGACAGATGTTCTCCAAATAACTGGTCTGTATCTGCCAAAACTGTCAACAGTTAAAGGACAATGGAGGAGCAAAGGGCATGAATGCAAAGTGCAGTGTGTGCTCCGTGAGATGGGCTCCCTGTGGGACGAAGCATACAGTTACAAAGGATATGACTGGACTGTGGATGAAAATGAAATATGGACTGTAGATAAGATAACATGACTAGGTCAGGGTTGCATTTCCTGCATCTGCTGACAGTAGGATAATTATATCAAGAGCCATGCTGTTCTTAGCAAAGGCCAAAGGGTGGAAGGCAAACATTCCCTGTGTAACTCGCCTTCAAGTGCTTTAGAACAAAATGTGAATGGCACATTGATGGGATCATGATGAGCGTAGCTGCCCTCCAGGAGAGAATGTGCATATGTGAAAGTATACTTTGACTTTCTTCACCTGTGTGGTACATATGTGTATCTGGGAAGGTGGGGGCAGGAATTGAACATAAAGTCTTGTGCTTAGGAAAGCATACACAACCCAACCCATATTCATATCTCTTTGTATTTTGTGTGTGTATATATACATATGTGTGTGTATACTTGTACAGCCTATGATGTATATTTCTCTGTACATATAGCTCTTTCCATAAAAACATGTATATGCATTTTATATATGGGTATACAAGCAATATATCTATATAGAGATATCTCTATGTATGTGTGTAGGAAAACATGTACACGTAGTTTTTTTTTATATGTAAGTATTTCATTGTTTGGTTTTGTAATTTGTTTTAAGATTTCTGTTTGTTTGGGGTTTGTTTTGTTTTGTTTTGTTTTAGGGAGAATCTCACTATGGAGCTGTGGCCTTCCTGGAACTATGTAGATTAGACTGGCTTCAAACTCACAGACATCTGCCTGCCTGTGCTTCCCAAATGCTGGGATTAAAGGTATGTGCTACCAAATCTGGTTTTAAGATTTATTTTTAGTTATGAGTGTGTATCCATTGAAGATATGTGCACATCCAGGTGCCTGCAGAGAACAGAAGAAGGCAACGGATCCCCTGGAGTTGGAGTTACAGGCAGTTAGGAGCCAACTGATATAGGTGCTGGGAAGTGCACTAATTCTCTGTAAGAACAGTGCACATTCATAACCGCTCAGCCATCCCTTCAGGGTCTCATGTAACACAAACTGGACTCAAACTTGTTATGTAGCCAAGGATGATGGCCTTGAGTTGCTGCTCCTCATGCCTCTACCTCCAGAGTGCTGGAATTACAAGCACACCACCACACCCAGTTTATGCAGTGCTGGTGATTAAACTCTACTCACTGAGCTACATCCACAGCTCTGTTTTACCCATACCTATATATCTGTGTGCATATTTATATGTCTATATATGCCTTTGTATATGAAGGTGGTTCTTTCTAATCAATCACCTTAACTATTTAGTCACACTGTTAGTTAAATGTGGTTCTTTCTATATACATATATGTATTATTATGTACAGATTTCTCTATGCATATCAATATGTCTATACATGTGTGAATAGTATATGCATGTGCATTTGTATATATGTTTATGTGTCTTGGCATATATTATACTTATTTACATATATATGCTATACATGTGTATATACACATGTATAAGGTAGAAGCAAGAAGGTTAGGGGTTCGGAGCCATGCTGTGCTACATAGAGAGCTGGAGGCCATTCTGGGGTACATGAAAACAATATACACATCCTAAATGTGTTGGTGTTTATGCAAAGGATCAGCCTTGGCTTGGAGAAGGGTTGCTGAGAAAAGAGGTTTCTGGGAAACACATGACTCAAAGTCAAATTGTGAGTTACAAGCTGGCTGCCTATGTTCTTCTCCAGTCAGCTTTCCAGACTACTTTCTCTATGATCTGCTAGACAGCTTTCTATTGATACTCTAAAATTTCCCTAGATAGCTCATCTCTGACCAAAAGCCCAGTCTTTTATTTTACATTTCAGTTTAGCCCCAGGTTCTCTTTTGATTATCACCATCCCATGACCCCAGCTCCTTCATTCTTAGAAAGAGACAGCAAGCACAACCACAGACAATAAGATAACCATTTTAGACATAACAGTTCATTTTGACCTGTAACTTGATGAGTCCTACATAAAGCTTTGTGGAATTCCTGAAGATTAACAGACCTCAGGAAGCAGAGAACAGAACAGAACAGGGTATGTGATCAATATGAGTCAAGTTATTTTTCTATGTCAATGACTGGCAAGCATGTTACAACAACAATATAGCTAGCTGGTAGGCATGGAACAAAATTCTGGCAGGGGTGGGGTGGGTGGGTGAGTGTCAGACCAGAACAGGACACATAGTTCAGCCACAACACTGAGAGATGAGGCCTCTGACAGGTGATTAGGATTAGATAAAGTCATCAGGTAAATTCCATGAGGCTGGAGACTCGTGACTGAGAAGAAGTAAGACCAAAAGATGTATACCCATGCATGCTGCCTTCTCTTCTGCAATACCTTGAGGCAGGCAAGGAGGTTGTGGTCAGACATGCCCTCCATTGTGCACCAGACCTCAAAGTCAAAATAAATTTAATTTCTTTATAAAAGCCAAAAACACAGCCACTGACCTTATTTATAGCAGTGTAATGCATATATCATTAACCTAAAAGAAGTTAAGCAAAACATGAAGGGCTGCAAAGATAGCTCTGTGGGTAAAGGTGTTTGGCACCAAGCCTTATGTCCTGAGTTTGATTCCCAAGATCCACACAGAGAATTCTGATCTTCACAGAGCACACATATTAAAACAAACAAACAAATGAATGAATACAAAAACAAATGTTTTTTAACATTTCATAATCTTTCCATTTTATGTGTATGGATGATTTGCCTGCATATATGTCTGTGCACCATATATCTGGTGCCCAGAAAGGCCAGAAGAAGTCATTGGATCCCCTGGATTTGTAGTTAAAGTGGTTGGATTGTGAGCCATCTTATCAGTGCAAGAAATTGAATCTGAGACATCTGGAAAAATAACCTATTCTCTTAACTACTGAGCCCAGATGTAAATTTTTAAATTTTTTTTTAAAAATGCATCGAAGGGATGGCAATATAACTTAGCAAGTAAAAGTAATTGCCACCAAGCCTCAAGACCTGAATTCCATCCTGGGACCAACGTGGGTAGAGAGAACAAACATATTGTTCTCTGACCTCCATTCTTAGAATGAAGTACACAAGCATTGCCACCCACTCACAGAGTAAGTAAACATAAAATTCTTTAATAAATGTAAGAGTCTGGGGATGTGGCTCCATTACCAGAATGTATGCTGAGCAAGCACAAAGCCCAGCACTGAAAAAACCAGGAGTAGTATTGCATGGGAGTCATCCCTGCATTCCAGAGTAGAGGCAGGAAGATCAGGAGTTAAAGTTCATCCTTGGCTATAAAGCAAGTCAAAGATCAGCCTAGTCTACAAGATAATATCTCCCCCCCCCCCATTTTTTTAAATTGTTACATTATTTTATTTATACATTCCAAATGTTGTTCCCCCTTCCTGGTCCCCACTCCCAGAGTTGTTCACCCCCTCCTCTTCCTCTTTGCCTTTGAGAGGGTGCTCCCCTCTCCCATGTCCATCCCTGGGGCATCAAGTCTCTACAGGATTAGGCACATCCTCTCCCACTGAAGCCAGACAAGGCAGTCCTCTGCTACACATGTTCCCCAGGGGGAGGGCATACCAGCCCATGCATGCTCTTTGGTTGATGGCTTAGTCTCTGGGAGCTCTGAGGGGTCCAGGTTACTAGACACTGTTGTTTTTCCTGTGGGGTTGCCATCCCCTTCAGCTCCTTCAATCCTTCCCTGAACTCTTCCATAGGAGTCTCCGACCTCAGTCCAGTGGTTGGCTGTGAGTATCTGCATCTGTCTCAGGCAGTAGCTGCTGGTAGAGCCTCTCAGAGAACAGCCATGCTAGCTAGCCTCCTGTCTGCAAGCACAACATGGCATCAGGAATAGTGTCTGATTTTGGTGCCCACCCATAAGATGGATCACAAGTTGGGCTGGTCACTGGATGGCCTTTCATTCTTTCTCTGCTCCATTTTTGTCTCTGCATTTCTTTTAGACAGGAACAATTATGGGTCAAAATTTTGAAGATAGGTGGGTGGTCCCATCCCTGTACTGGATGTGGTCTCCTTGGTTCCATCTCCTCACTGTTGGCTGTTCTCACAGAGGGCCCAGGTTTGGTTCCCAGCACTCACATGGCAGGTCACCACTGTTTGTAACTCTAGTCCCAGAGGATAGAACATTCTCTTCTGGCCTCAGTAGACACTGGACAAGCACATTCATCTATATAGACGAACACCCATACACATAAAAATAATTCCTTAAAAAATATTTTATGTGTGAAAATGGGTAAGGGGTTTAAGACAGGACCTGGTCCTAAATTCTCTATGTACCTAAGGATGACCTTTAACTCCTGGTCCTCCTGCCTCTGCCTCTCAAGTGGATTCCAGAAATGCACCACCACAGCCAGTCATTTTTTGTTTTTTTGTTTTTTGTTTTTTTTTTTTTTATGAAAGGCTAGGAATTGAACCCATCATTTTGTGTATGGTTAGCAAGCATTCTACCAATTGAGATAGACTTCCAGCCCACCACATAACCTCATGTCCTCATTTCGTTTCTGATTGCTGTGGAAAAAATATATCCTAACAAAAGCAGTTTTAAGGGAGAAAGGGCTTATTCAGGTTCATTGCTGTAAGGAAATCAATATAGGGATTTGAAGTAGTCAGTCACATCCACAGTCAACAGCTCATAATTTTCTGGTCAAGAGGAGAGGAAGAATGAATACATACATGTGTGTATTCACATCAGCTCACTTTCTCCACACTATTTTATTATTTCTGTTGTTGTTTTAAGACAGAGTCTTACTGTGTATTCTTGACTGGCCTGGAACTCCCTATGTAGACCAGGCTGACCCTGAACTCATTGAGATCTGCCTGCCTCTACCTCCCAAATACTGGGATTAAAGGCAAGCAGCACCACATCTGTTTCACTTTCTCCACTCTTATACAGCCCTGGATTCCCTGCCTAGAGATTGATGCCACTCATAGTGGGCTGTTTCTTCCCACTGCAATTAAAAATAAGACAATCACCCATAGACATACCCACAGACCAACCTGATCTACATCTAGAAAATCTCTCAGTGAGACTTTCTTCCCAGATGTTTCTAGATTATGTCAAGTTGACACTGAAAATTAACTCCAGAAAGCCACACACCTCATCATTTCAGAAATGTCCTATTGCTTATCCCATAGAAAAGATTCGATAAGCATATAAATATCAAGAAATGAGACTTATTCTTTAACATTTTTATATTTGCAGTGCTAGAGATGAAACTCAGGGTCTTGCATTGGTAGTCAAGTACCCTAACCCTGAGCTCCACCCTCAGCTTTAATTACATATCCTTGAGCTTTATGCATGTTAAGCAAACATTCTACCAACTGAGCTCCATTTTCAGCCACTCATTTCCCCCACCCCATTTTTATTCTCTGTCTCTGTCTCTGTCTCTGTCTCTCTGTCTCTCTGTCTCTCTCTCTCTCTCTCTCTCTCTCTCTCTCTCTCTGTGTGTGTGTGTATGATAGGGGGTAGGGAGTTTGAAACTGATTGTGGCTGCTAACAACACAGCTGTGAATCAGACAGCCAGATTTCAAATCCTAGCTCTGTCTAGACAATTGTGTGAAGTTGGAAAGATTTGCAGCCTCTCTTTCATCCTGTTGTCATTGGTAAAGTAGAATAATTACAGCAGCTGCCTCCCATGGAGCTGTTGCTAGGATGAAATGAATGTATAATTACTTGAGTGTATGTAGTACACAGCAGGTCTTGGCTGCTGGGTTTATTATAAGCATCTCTTGCAACAGAAGATCAGGTCCTTTCTTCCTAACCCATCCTCCAGAAGTCTCCATGATCAGAGATGGAAAAAATGCATTCGTGACACCATGTTCTTCACAGGGCTGACATCTTTTGAAGGGAGGAATTATTCACCTTCATTCTGCTGCTATATACTAACAAGACACCTCCCTGTCTGCTTCCTTTCCTGATGACAGAATCCACTCTGAGCTAGCCTGCCTTCCTTCCTTCGTTCCTTCCTTCCTTCCTTCCTTCCTTCCATTCTGTTAGTGGTGGAAATAAAACCTAGGGTCTGTGCATGGCAGGGAAGTGTTATACCTTTGAACTATATCCCCAACTTTTGTTTTCTGAAACAGAGTCTTACATAACCCAAACTGATCTCTAACTGGCAGTATAGCTATGGGTGACTTTGAACTCCTGATACTCATGTTTGCATAACCCAAGTGCCAATGTGACAGGTATGCACTAGCATGCCAAGTTTATGTCTTACGGGAGATAGAATCCAGAGCTTCATGCATGTTAAGTAAATATTCTATCAACTGAGCTCCATCTTCAGCTAACCCATCTCCCCCACCCCTACTTTTATTCTCTCTCTCTCTCTCTCTCTCTCTCTCTCTCTCTCTCTCTCTCTCTGTGTGTCTGTGTGTGAGTGAGAGTGGTAGGGGTAGGGACTTTGCATGCCACTAACCATGTATGGAGGCAAGAGGAAAATTTTGTGAAATAAATTACCACTTTTCAGCTTTACATGGGGGACATTGGGGATCAAAATCATGTTGCCACACTTTAAGGCAAGCACTTTCACCAGCCTCACCTTGAATTCCTGATCTTCCTGCTTCCATCTTCCAAGTGCTGTGCTTGCAGTTTGCACTACAACACCATTTAGGTTTTGTGTGCAAGTCTTGCATACACAAGTTTGTATGTATGTCACTATACGTGTTTGTGTGGGGTGAGTGCATGCTTGTGGAGGCCAAAGGAAGTTGTTGGATGTCTTTCTAGATCACCTGTCACTCTATACACTGAAGCAGAGTCTCACTTGAACCCAGAGTCAGTCAATTAGGCTAGTCTAACTAGTTAGCTTGCTCTGGGATGCCTTTATCTCTGTCTCATGAGCACCAGATTACAAGCAGGTTACCACATCAGTTCTACATTTACTTGGGTCCTGGGTTCCAAATTTGGTCCTCATACTTAGACAGCAAGTGCATTCATTACCCACCGATTCATGTCCTCAATGCCTGATTTTTTTTTTTCTCTAAAACAGGGTCTCACATCAACCAAATTGGCCTTAACTAATATGTAACTACTATGTAACTACTATGTAACTGAGGCCAGCCTTGAATTTTTGAATCTCTTGCTTAAGCCTCCTAAATCCTGGGATGACAGATGTCATTGTTTCTTTTCTGACAAAAGAAATTTAAGTGGGAGATTATTTCAGCTCACAGTTCATGGTTGCTGTCCATCATCCTTGGGGAAGTCACAATATCAGGCAGCTAGTTATACTGTATCCCCAGCCAAGAAGCAGACAGCAAGAAACAAAACATGCTAGGGATGATTGTACTTTCTCAACTCCTTTTTTGGTGTGGGGGTATTTTTATTTTATTTATGCATGAGTGTTTTGTTTCTATGTATATGTATCATATGCACGCCTGGTGCCCAAGGAAATCAGAAAAGGGCAACAGATATCCTATAGTTGGAGTTACAGATATGTGGGTACATATGTGGGAGTTACAGTGCCATGTGGGTGCTAGGAACCAAACTCTGTTCCTCTGCAAGAGCAAAAAGTGGTCTTACCTGCTGAGCCATCTCTCCAGCCTCATTCTCATTCTCTACTCTTACACAGTCTAGGATATGTGCCACCCACAGTGAGTAACTTAACAGAAGATAACAACTCCCACAACTTCACAGGTAATTTTAACTTTTGGCAAGTTGACAATTAATAATAACCATGGCAACTAACCTGTGCCAACCTTTCTATAGCTACGGATTGATTGGCTGCAGATAAACCTAGGGTCTCATGCACACTAGGCAAGTGCTATATCACTAAGCTAAGTTCCCACTCCAAATATAGTGCTATATTTTTTTCCAGTGCTAGGAACATTATCCCAGGTCTCATGCATGCTAGGTAAGAGCTCTAAGGTGAGCTGTATCCTAAGATCAAAGCCTTGTACCAAAGCTGGGAGTGTATGAAGACCAAACATGGACACGATATGGTCCTAGCACAATGCCAGCACAGAATAGGTGCTTACTGAGTTTTTGCAACAGCTGGGTAAGAGGGCACATTCCAGAAAGCAGTTTTTAGGATAAAAACCAGAGCCAGTTCCAGGTCCCAAGAGGACAGGTATCTTTTGTAACAGTTATACCCAGCAGGTGCCTCCAAGAATCTTCAGATTGTTCTGTACTCTGTGAAGCATGGCACTGAAGAAGTCCATAAAAAAGTATGTGGAGAAAAGACTATGTAGGATTTTGGGCTGGAAAGATGGCTCAGTGGATAAAGTTCTTGATTCACAAGGGCAAGGAATGAAATTCTGATTCCCAGAACCCACAAAAAAGCTGGGCAGGCGTAGTAACTTCCTGTAATCTCAGTACTCCAGGAGCAGTGATGGGAGATCCTAGGGCAAGGTGGTGAGCTTCAGGTCTAAGAAGATGCCCTGCCTCAATAAATAGAGAGTAACAAAGAAGACACTTCACTTTTCCATACACATGTACACACAAGAGCATGCTCACCTGCCCACATGTGTACCTGTACATAGGTTAATACTCACACGCATACACAAAAACCTGTCATGTTGGCAAAGTCATTGGTGGTTCATTTATTTTTAAAATTTTTTATTTAAAATAATTTTTAGACTTATTTTATTTTGTATGTAGGAATGCTTCCTGGAGATCCCAGAAGAGGACTGGATCCCCTGGAACTGGGTGCAGATGGATGTGAATTACTGTGTGGGTTCTCAGACCCAAACACAGTTCTTGTACAAGAACAGTAAATGTGTGCATGTGTCTGCCTGTGGGTGTGTGCACATGTGTGCAGGAGCCTGAGAAGGCCAAGAGGGCATTGGGTCTTCCAAAGCTGAACACTCAGACAGTTATGAGCCCAGAGTGGGTGCTGGGAAGCAAACTCATCCTTTGCTAGGGCAGTACATGCTCTTATCACTAAGCCATCTTTCTAGCCCCTGTTTCTCCCTCCTCCATCTATTTATTTATATTGTTTATGTGCATAGCACAGAAAACTGATGAGGTCAGGGGATAACTTTTGGGAGTCCTTTCTCTCCTTCCAACATGTAGGTTCAAGGTCTGAACTTAGATCATCACACTAGGAAGCATCTTTATCCACTAAGCCATATGACCAGCCCTAATTTTGTTTCTTGAGACAGGTTCTCTTACATTGCCCAGGTGGACCTTCCTGCTACTATCCTCTAAGTGCTAAAATGACAAGCATGTACCGCCACACCCATCTCCACACCCATCTCAGTGGTTTTTCTCTGGAGGCAAGAAGATTTGGAAGAGGAGGTGGTATATGGGCTAGCATAGAATGGTTATGTCCTGTGCCCAAAGGCTGATGTTTTGGGGTGGACAGAGGGTGGATGTATGAATTCATTCCTTGCTGATGGTTTCTCGCCTACTCTTCCTGTCTGCCTGTCACTGCTTCTGGGATCAGTCTGGCAAAAGACCCAGCTGGTCAAGTGTACAGGCGGTGGCCTGCACGTCAGCCTTGGGGCATGCAGTTTCAGATTCCAGAGGTTTGCTGCTGGCTGCTGGCCCTGCTTACTCAACTTGGGGATTTTTGAGTCAATCTGCCCTAAGGGTCTTCTTGTCAGGCAGGTTTTCTGTGCCAGGCTCATCTTCCTAGCAGGCTACAGAGGAACAGGCAGAAAAGGGAATACCTATGCAAACTTGTTGATTAAAAACTTAGCCATGCAGCATAAACAAGGAAAGGTGTCAGCCCCACCCCAGTCCTCCTTTGTTTCAGCCTTGTCCCTCGCCCCTGCTCAGCTTTAGGGTTTAATCCACAAACAAACAAACAAAAAACTCGGTACAGGGTGTAGGCTGTGCAGAATGAGTGAGTGAGTGGATGGGTGTGGAAGGGAAGTCTTTGCTGATGTTCTCTAGGTTGCTTTAAATTTTTTAAATTAACTTTTAAAAAATTGTGTGCATGTGTGTAAGTCCCCGAGGAGGTCAAAGTCACCATGTCTCCTGGCGATGGAGTTACAGGTAACTTGAGTCCTCTGTAAAAGCTATAAATGCTCTTAACTGCTATGGGAGATCCCTGGCTCCTCCTGGCCTTTTTACTTGTCATTGTTTTATTTTGTTTGTTTGTTTGTTTGTTGTTGTTTTGTGACAAGGTCTTTCTGAATGGCCAGGAACTTCACTATGTAAACCAAGCTCCCTCCAATCACATCTGGCTTTGCGGTGCTGGGATTAAAGGTATGCACCACTATGAATTGTTTTTGTTTTGTTTTTTGAAACAAAGTCTTGCTGTTTCAGCTTTGACTGGTCTGGAACTTACTATGTAGAGCAGGCTAGCTTGTAGCTTGTACTGTTCTCCTTACTGTGCCCTGCGTGTTGGGTTTACAGGGTGAGTGCCATTAATTTTGTTGCTGTTTGGAGACCTGGTTCAGAGTAGCCCAGGCTCACTTAAACTCACTTGTGTAGCTCAAGATGGATTCCACACTCTTCTGCCCCATGCTCCAGAGCTGGGATGACAGGTCTGTCAGGTGCTAATCCTGCTTTAATGCAGGTAAATTCCAGGCAATAGGAGGAAGCCTAGAGTTGCAATCTGTACAACGTAGACAGAAATCCCAGCTATTGACTATTTGGCCAGGAAGAGGAGACTAATTGAACAAGGGCGTTAGTGACCCTCACAAACACATCTGCAATGACGAATGCTTGAGCCGGAAAGAGTGTGGGAGCCAGAAAGGTCTCGGTGGCAGTGAGAGTGGGGGCAGGGGTTCGTTCCTGCCTGGTCTGGGGATTGCAGAGCTCAGGAATCCTCCAAGAGGCAGGGAGCAAGATTCTGTAATCCCCCACTTGCCATCTGAACTCAGCCGACCAGGGAGAGAACTTTCTGCCCCGTAATTCTTCCCTACTTTGCTTCTGATTTGAGAAGGGGTCAGTCAAGAAGGCATCCACGTCCTGATTGTCTTGTACGCCCTTTCCTCCATTGAACCGGTCTGGGAGCGGGATGCGGGCTAGGGTTGGGAATTTCCGGGCTTAGAGTCAACCATGCAGTGCAGAGACAAGTCACGTCGCTCATGGGGTCGCGAGGAAAGCCAAGCAGGCATTCCCAAGGATTCTTCATACACACTCACAAACACACACACACACACACACACACACACGCTCCCCCACACCTTATGAGGCCTAAGGCACTACACCCTAAAACTTGGCCGCTTGATCCGCCCCCTGGGCCCCGCCTCCGAGGTACTCCCTCCCACTCCCACACCCGCTTTATAAAATACGGCCCTCGGTGCAACGGTGAAACGCTGATCAGCTGCGAGCTCCAGGCCTTCTGCACCAGAGCAAGTCTAAGCCTGAGTCTGCTCCCCCAGAACTCCAGCTACTGGGTCTTGAACTCCTGCGTCTGGGAGTCCTAGCGTTGCTGCACCAAAGGCCACCCCCCGGAATCATGCGCTGCGCTCCGACTGCAAGCGCTGCCCTGGTGCTATGCGCAGCTACTGCTGGGCTGCTAAGCGCGCAAGGGCGCCCTGCACAGCCGGAGACGCCGCGCTTCGCATCCTGGGACGAGATGAACTTGCTGGCTCACGGGCTGCTGCAACTCGGCCACGGGCTGCGCGAACACGTGGAGCGCACCCGTGGGCAGCTGGGCGCGCTGGAACGCCGCATGGCTGCCTGCGGGAACTCTTGTCAGGGGCCCAAGGGGAAAGACGCATCCTTCAAAGACCCCGAGGATAGAGTCCCCGAAGGCCAGACTCCTGAGACTCTGAAGAGTTTGCAGGTAGGTGCATTCACTAGGAGTCTATTTAGACTCCTTTTGGGTCCTCCAGGAACCGGTGGAGAAGGGCCTCAAAGAGCAGAAGGGTGGAAGGGAGGGTGAATAAGGGAAGGTTGCAGACATAAAGCCAGGTCTTCACCAGTTTTGCATTATCTTCAGACTCAGCTCAAGGCTCAGAACAGCAAGATCCAGCAACTGTTTCAGAAGGTGGCCCAGCAGCAGAGATACCTATCAAAGCAGAATCTGAGGATACAGAATCTTCAGAGCCAGGTAGTTACCCTAGGGATTGACCCAAATCGGAAAGAGGAAACACAAACGGGGTAATCAGCAGAAGTGAAATGTGGTTAAGCAGTTGTTATGGCACGAGGCAAGAGATCTAACCACCCTTTTCCTGCCCTGGCTCAGATTGACCTCTTGGCCCCCACACACCTAGACAACAGGGTAGACAAGACTTCAAGGGGAAAGAGGCTTCCCAAGATGGTCCAGCTCATTGGCTCAACTCCCAATGCCACCCATTCACACAGTGAGTATCCCTGGTCTTTGCTGTCATCTGGCAACTCCTTAACCCCTCCACTTGCCATTCCAAACCTTACCCCTCTTGTCAGATCCACCTTCATAGAAAAGAAACAGACTTGGCCTTGGGTTCCTGTGGGCTCCCTAGGCTCTAGTCAAAGGCTTTTTACATACAGCACCCTCTTCACTTATGATCCTGCTTGGCCAGACCACCCCACCATTCTTTCCCAGCAAGAATCTCCCCCAAATCTTATTAGCCATTCACCAGAACAAGTAAAGGAAGACAGACCATAAGGAGCTGAAGTTTCGGGGGTGGGAGATGGTGGTGTAGCTCAGGGACACCATCCAAAGGAATCCAGGTGTGTGTGTGTGTGTGTGT
>JADRCH010000364.1:165118-223029 GCA_019843965.1 Rhynchomys soricoides
TGTGTGTGTGTGTCTGAGGTCTGGTGTGTGTGTGTGTGTGTGTGTGTGTGTCTGAGGTCTGGTGTGTGTGTGTGTGTGTGTGTGTGTGTGTGTCTGAGGTCTGGTGTGTGTGTGTGTGTGTGTGTCTGAGGTCTGGAACCCTCCAACATCTCTTGGTATAGATATAAAAGGGAAAACCAGAGTAAGGGCACCCCCGCCCCAGCCCCACCCCAGCCCCTAGACTAGACACACCCTCTTACATCTTATAAATACAGAAAAGCCTCCACCCAATCACATGCACATATATCCCTAACGGTTTTTGCTACTACGATTTCTAGGTCTTATATTGTGGGTGTCCATGCCCAATACTTTGCTTCAAATTGAAGTGGGGGGTGGGGGAGACAGAGAGAGGCTCTCAGTTCCAACCCTGAGTTCGTGACTATTTGCTCACCCTGCTTGACATCTGTGGCTCTCCACAGCCAACTAGGTGAAAGTTTGGATATCCCCCTTCACACCCTGAGGCTGGTGGCTGGCTTTCAGCCCAATGGTCTTTAGACGTGGCTTTTACCTAGGCAAGTACCTAGGCATGGGGAGGGTCATGGATGAGCTTTCCCAGGTTGGCAGGCATAGGTTCTGGATAGGTGATGTGATGGAAGAGAAGAGCTGAGGGGTGGGTTTGTGGGTTTGGGACTCCCAGACTCAGCCTAGCCAAGTAGAGGAAAGTTCAGAGCTGGGGAGACAAACAGCTGGCCCTAATGGAAACCACACGGGTGACTTGGCAGTGTGCCTGTCCCGATTGGATGAGAGGAAAGTAGGGGAAAGGGAGCCCAAGGGATTGGAAAGTATACTTCCCATCTTTCTCCGTCTGCCCCCACTCCTGGCAGTGTGGATTGAGCTGGCTGGCAGAAAGTCCCTGCATGCCCCTCCCCCACTGACCTTTCTCCTACTTTCCCTGGCTGGGCTGGGGGCGGTTCTTCCTGAATTAGAGGACTTGTCAAGGCCAAGCTCTTTCTCTCTTCCTCCCCTCCTTTTCTTTTCTCTTTCTTCCCTCCCCCTCCTCCCCCTTCTCGTAGCAGACAGCCACACCCCACCCACACTCCTAGCTTCAGTCTCCCCGTCCCACTGTCAGCGTCTACTGAATCAGAGTACCCCTTTGCTCAGTCAGCTCAGCTCTTGCCTGACGCCAGATCCATTCCTGTCTGTTGTTTTAAGTCTTCACTGAAACACTGGCTGTGGGGTAGGCTTTAGGTGGATACAGGCTCCTACTGTGGACAACGTTCCTCCTTGTCTCCGGCCTTGAGAAGCCCCTACTCAATGGGAGGAGTGGGGACATGCCTCCAGATGACTTCTCATCAGTGATGAGACCTCTGTTCACTTTGGGGAGTCTAACAGGGTTTGAGAGAGTGGAACAGCATCCTTTTAGAAGCTGGTACCCAGAGAAAGGAATGGGAAAATGGAATTGCTGGCATCAGGACCATGTCTGATTCTCAATAGCAGGAAGGTGTGATACATGGAAGAAAGGCTCAGGAAAGAAGCCTTTGTGACCAGAGAGGATAGACAAGCAGAGTGGGAAGAGTAAAGATTGGTCAAGGGTCTGGTCCTCAGTGTGCCTTGTGGACCCTACTGGAGAACGCTATAACGAGCCAGGAACAAGTTTAAGCAAATGGCCCCGGGGCTGATCCTCTACCATGCACACCTCACACACACCTGTCTCCTGAAATCTCTGGCTTCTCTCCTGCTTCACTCCCTCTCTTTGTCTACTTTCAGGACCTCCCCGGGACTGCCAGGAACTCTTCCAAGAAGGGGAGCGGCACAGTGGACTTTTCCAGATCCAGCCTCTGGGGTCTCCACCATTTTTGGTCAACTGTGAGATGACTTCAGGTAGGATGTGCTAAGCCCCCAAGTAGCCTCCTTGCTGTGCACAGCAGCTCTGGTGTCATAAAATAAAGCCATATATTGCTCAGTGATACAGCACTTGCCTAGCCTGTATAAGCCCTTGGGATCCTTCCACAGGAACACACACACACACACACACACACACACATACACACACACTATTATGTAGCCTGTAGGATAGAATATAATATATATATACACACACACATCTATCATCTTTTTCCCCATTGACTGGCATCTCAAGCTCAGTGATAGGTTTCTTTGGTTAAGGTGTACAGCTGTCCAGGCCTAGTCATCTACAGGGTGAGCTCAAGGCCAACCCTGTCACACAATAACAAAATATAGGTGAGCTGGGGGCATAGCTTAATGGGAAAGTGCCTGCCTAGAATTCAGTGCATAGAACCACAGCTGGATATAGTGACTTGTGCCAATAGTTATAATTCCAGTACTTGGGAGGTGGAGGCAAAATGATTGTTGAAAGTGCAAAGCTAGTCTTATCTCAGATAAATAGACACAGCGTCTTCATGGGCTGGGAATAAAGCACAACTGGTAAAGAGATACCCTAGACATGTTCAATCCCAGGGTGTTCATCTCCAACACTGCATAAAATGGGTATGATAGTGTAAGTCAGCTATCCCAAAACTCTGGAGGTGGTGGCAGGGTGCTTTCGAGTTTGAGGTCATCCACAGTTACATAGTGAGTTGAAGGACAGCTTGGGCTATAGGAAAAATTTGAGGTCATCCTTGGCTACAAAAGCATGTTCTAAGCCAGTCTAAGGTAGAGTCTCTGTTTCAAATAACAAAACACATCAACCGCTGGTTTCTGCGGGCTCTTGGGATAGACGTCTATTCTGATTCCACCCACCCCGAGAGGAGTGATGAGTGTGTTGCCCTTCCTGAGAGTGTATGGGAACATGATATCAGGCTTGGAAGTGAGGTAGGACTATCAGTTTCCCTGTGAGAAAGGACTTCTGGTGACTTTTTGTCTTTCTGGGCAGATGGAGGCTGGACAGTGATTCAGAGACGTCTGAATGGCTCTGTGGACTTTAATCAGTCCTGGGAAGCCTACAAGGATGGCTTTGGAGATCCCCAAGGTAGGTGTTTCTCGGGAGGCCAGAGTCATGGAAGGAGCAAAGGGCACAAGAGCTGGGCCGGCCTCACAGATGATTTCTCTTGATTCAGGCGAGTTCTGGCTGGGCCTGGAGAAGATGCACAGCATCACAGGGGACCGAGGAAGCCAGTTGGCTGTGCAGCTCCAGGACTGGGATGGCAATGCCAAATTACTCCAATTTCCCATCCATTTGGGGGGCGAGGACACAGCCTACAGCCTGCAGCTCACAGAGCCCACGGCCAATGAACTGGGTGCTACCAATGTTTCCCCCAATGGCCTTTCCCTGCCTTTCTCTACCTGGGACCAAGACCACGACCTCCGAGGGGACCTCAACTGTGCCAAGAGCCTCTCTGGTAAGCAGGTTTTATTCCCAATGTAGACTACATTCACTCCCAAAGTGTGTATCCATGCCCTGCGCCCCTTTTCTCCTTGCCTGCTGTGTGCCTATGGGCCAATCATTGAGTTAATCTCTCCTGTTTTCAGTTTTCCTGTCTTTAAAGTGAACATAATCTCGGTGCCCACTTTTGAAAATTCAATTGAGCACACTTGTGGGCAGGTAGCTGGCACAGGGCAAAGCCAAGACAGACCCTTGTCTTATTCTTTTCAATTCTGAGCTATAGAGTCGTGTGCTTGTAGCCAAACACTCTGCCACTGAGCTACACCATTGCCCCTGGTGTTTTTGGTTTTGTTGTCTTGTCTGACACAGGGTCTCATATAGCTCCAGCTGGCCTTGAACTTGTTATATAGCTGACAATAACCTAAAAGGGTCAGCCTCTAACTCCTGAGTGATGGGGTAATAGGCATGTGCCATTATGCTCCTGAGGATCAAACCCACAATTTCATGCATGGTAGGCAAGCACTATAACAAATGAGCTACAGTACTAGCCCTCCTTCTGCTTCATTTGTTCAGACAGGATCAAATTATGTAGCACAGGCTGGCCTCAGACTTCCTATCATACTGCTGAGCACTGTGATTACAAATTTGTACCCACAAGCTCTGCTTCATAGTGTAGCTCATTTGACAGAGAACCTACCTAACACGAGTAAAGACCTAGGTTCCATCCCCCGTACCATATAAACCAAGCATGGTAGTACAATGTTAACTGTAGCACTCAGAAAGTGGAGGCAGGTAAAGCAGGAGTTTAAAATTAGCTTTGGCCACATAGAGAGTTTGAGGCCAGCCTAATAAGAGACTCTGTCACAAAACAAAATTAGGACTTGTGAGATGGCTTAGCCAGTAAAGGTGTTTGCCTACAATCCTGAAGACCTAAGTTTGATCTCCAAGATCCACATAGTAGAAAGAGATCACCAACTCCCACAAGCTGTCCTCTGACCTTCACACCCACTGTGGCATGTACACACCCACACACATATACACTCGAACACAAAATAAATAAATGTAATAAATTCTAAAGGTGTAAAATCCGCAGTTCATCTGGTCTCCAACTGTGCTCTCTCTCAGTATGGAAACCTAAGGCCTTGACCATGTGTTCTGTTCTCTAACCCTACAGGTGGCTGGTGGTTTGGCACCTGCAGCCATTCCAATCTCAATGGACAATACTTCCACTCTATCCCACGGCAACGACAGCAGCGTAAAAAGGGGATCTTCTGGAAAACATGGAGGGGCCGCTACTATCCACTGCAGGCTACCACCCTGCTGATCCAGCCCATGGAGGCTACAGCAGCCTCTTAGCCTCCTCACTGGAGCCTGGTTCCAGGCCTAAGAAAACAGTGACTTTGGTTGTGGCCCTAAAGTATGGCCATTCTCTCTCTGCTGGGGGCAGGAGCTCTAAGTAGGGCTATCTGGAGTCTCGTGGAAAGAAAAGAAGCCCATAACTGGAGAGACTGGAGGACCCCTTTTCCGTGTTGGGGTCTGCAAGCATTGTTGTCTGAAAGAGTCAGAACAGCAGGAAACAAATGGCCCAGACCCAGAAAACATTGGATCAAGGGGCATTAAATTTCATTTCTTGCCTGCCAGAGAAGTTGGGGATGTACTTCCCAATGGAAGAAGAGGGACCACTTCAGTCCAACTAGCTGGGCCCTTAATGGTGGACTCAGTCATATTGACTGACTTGAGACAGGGTTCCCAGGAGCCCTGGAAATACTCATGGTGCTGTTGTGGGTTCTGTGGATGAACAGGTTCCAACTATGGTTCCCAGGCACAGCTCACAGCATTCTTACAATAAAAACAACCTCAGAACATTTTGTTCTCTGTTGTTTCATTTGATTTTTTAAAATAAATAGTTTCAAAGTTTGAGTAAACACGTTCCTCGGGTGGAGACTGTTCCCAGGCCGTTAAGAACAGGACTGGCTGGTTGTTCCTTTCCAGTGATTTCAGCTTCCCTCTTCTAGTATTTCAAGATGTGGGCTTCTCTTGTTTTTATTTCAAAATCTCCAAACAGGTCCGGGGAGATGGCTCAGTGATTAGGAACACTTGTTCTTACAGAGGGCTTGGGTTTGGTTCCCAGCCTTTACATAGCAGCTAAAAACAACCTAACTGTAGTTCGAGGGGATCCAGTGTCTTCTATAATCTCCACAGGTTCCTGTACGTTTGTGATACACTTACACATATTTAGGTACACACATAGAAAAGTAAATATTTTTTAAAGACAGAGTTAGGGAAATGGCTTGGTGACTTAAGCCGCTTGCTGTCTATGCCTGCTGACTGAGTTCAAGCACCCAAACCTACATAAATTTAAGCCGCTTGCTGTCTATGCCTGCTGACTGAGTTCAAGCACCCACACCTACAGAAAGATGAGAGGACAGAACAGACTCCACAAAGTTGTCCTTTGACCGCTGTACACAAGCCGTGCACTGGGGCTGTCACTCACCCAGATATCATACAATAATATCACACAATAATTAGGTGGTGTGTTTTAATTTTCAAAAATTAAAAACCATATAACTCACGCAGTTCAATCATTAGGGAAGCTGGTAATAGAGACAATTAAAACATCTTTTTGATCAGTCCCAGGTAGGGTACACATGTATCTCCAGCACCTGGGAGGTGGAGACAGGAGCTTTGCAAGTTCGAAGCCAGACTAGGCAATACAATAAGACCCTGTATCACGAACAGAGAGGGGTGCTGCAGATGTAACTCAATTGGTCATACCTGGTATGCACAGACCCTAGATTCCTTTCTCAGCTCCGCTGCATAAATAAAGCACAGTGCTAGATAATGCCGTAGTGCTAGTATCTGGGAGGTAGGGACATGAGGATTAGAAGTTGACCTGGGCTACAAGAAAGAAAAAGAAAAAAGGGCTAAAAGCTGGGAGATTGAAAAACGAAGACCACCAAGGCACTGCTCATTTCTCCAGTTCTGATCCGCTCCTGTACCGGGGGTCTAATCAGCCCTGTGTCTGCCTCCCGCCTGAGTAGACCAGAGGTCCCATCTAAACAGCTTTCCTGCAGCCACTCCCCTCTCGGGGCGGCCAGATGGGAATTCCGGACCAGTGTTATTTCCTGGGACATTGACACAACAGCCAAGTTCATTGGTGCTGGGGCCGCCACAGTTGGTGTGGCTGGATCAGGGGCTAGCATTGGCACAGTGTTTGGTAGCTTGATTATTGGCTATGCCAGGAACCCATCTCTCAAGCAGCAGCTCTCCTTTAGAAATTTCTAACCCTGATGTCATAATCCATACCCTATAATTTCAGTTCTTGGAAAGCTGAGGCAGGGGGACCAGGGTCACCCTGAGTTTGAATCTAACCTGGGCTATATAGTAAGACCTTGTGTCAGAAAAAAAAGTTTTTTAAAATTGCTTATTTACTTATTTATATGTGTGGACAAACTTCTAGCTTGACACTTGTATGAAGTTCAGAGGACAACTTGCAGGAGTCGATCCTTCATGCGTGTCTCAGGAATCCAGACTTGTCAGCAACCTCTCTCACCTGTTAGGCCATCTTGCCACAAACCATCTTTTACTTGGAGCCGAATAAGTGGTTTCAGTGGTACAGTGTATTCCTAGCCTGTATGAGGCCGTGAGTTTGATTCCCCAGCAAAACACACACGAACACGCACCTTTGACTCCATTTTATCCAAATATTCCTACTTCAACATATGATCAATATTTTACAGAGTTTTTGCATTTTGGGTTTTTTTGTTTTGGTTTGGTTTTGGTTTTGGTTTTTCGAGACAGGGTTTCTCTGTGTAGCCCTGGCTGTCCTGGAACTCACTCTGTAGACCAGGCTGGCCTCGAACTCAGAAATCCACCTGCCTCTGCCTCCCAAGTGCTGGGATTAAAGGCATGCGCCACCACTGCCCAGCTGAATTTTTTGCATTTTGAGACACGGTTTCCTATAGCCTAAGCTGGCTTCCAACTTAATATGGAGCTGAGGCTTGCCTTGATCCTCCTGCCTCCACTTCCTGACTGCTTCAATGACAGGCTAGACCCACTCTTCCTAGCTTATGCTATTGTTTAATGTCTTCTAAGTTATTCTGGTGCTTGTGTGTATTATCTGCTTCTGACACTTCTCAATTTGGACCAGTCATGACACACAGACTTATTGCACATGAGCCACTGGCCAGTGACTGCCATACTGGGTAGCATATTGGTAACATAAACACTAACACAAGGTTTTCAGTAAATTCTTGACATTTCTGACCACACCAGAATGCTGTGAGGGAAGAGGCAGGACAGAGAGGAGCATTGTTCGGGATCACAAAACCACACTTGAGGCTGGTGAGATGGCTCAGCGGGTAAAAGAGCATCTAACGTGGGTGCTGCGAATCAAACATGGGTCCTCTGCAAGAATAGCAAGCACTTCCAATTGCTGAGTCGTTTCTCAAGCCCTGTTTTTAGTATTTTGAGAAATCTTCACGATGACTTCTATACTGGTTAGACAAGTTTACATTCCCACCTACCCTGTATATGGATTCCCTTTTGTCTTTATTCTCATCAGTATTAACTATTATCTGCTTGCTTGGCTTTGGTTTTGTTTTTGTTTTTAAACATGGTCTGGCTGTGTAGCCCTAGCTAGTCTGGAACTCACCATGTATGCCAGGTATCAGGTTATTTGGTTTTTGTTTTGTTTCAGTTTTTGTCTCTTGTCTTTTGAGACAGGGTCTCCCTATGTATCCTTGGTTGGCTGTCCTAGACCTTAGTATGTAGACTCGGCTAACATTGAATTCACAGAGATTCACCTGCCTCTGCCCCCCAAATGCTGGCATTAAAGGCATACAGTGCCACACCAGGCATGATTGTATTTTGGGGTTTTTTCTTAATGACTGTCTTTCTGACATTGAGGTAAGGTATAGAGTTTTTGTTTGTTTTTTAAAAACATTTAGGAGCTAGAGTTACAAACGGTTGTTGTGAGATGCCTGAGGTGGGTACTAGGGACCCACCTGGGTCAAACAACACTATGTGCTCTTAATAGCTGAGCCATCTCATCAGCTCCTCATGGTCATTTTGATTTGTATTTTTCTGACAGCTAATGAGGTTGAATATTTTATCACGTTTATTGCCCCTTATACTCCATTCTTTTTTGTTTGTTTGTTTTTGTTTTTGCCTCTGCCTCCCGAGCGCTGGGATTAAAGGCGTGCGCCACCACTGCCTGGCTCTACTCCATTCTTTTAGCATTCTCTGCTTACTTCATCACCCAGTTTACAGATTGGGTACTTTGGTTTTGTTATTGTTTGATCTATTTATTGAGCAACTAAACATTCCAAGTCTTAGGCCAGGCATCTGGCAGACTCTCAGGGACAGAAAGATCTCTGCCCTACCTCAGCTAGCTGCCCTTCAACGACTCTCCCATGTGAGCATGTTGATGTTTAACTGGAAATCTAAATTGGAACACGTTTGAGATTAAAATGTGTTGCCAATAACTAAACTAGACGATAGACATAAATCGGCTCACTCTCAGGTTTATCAGGATGTACTGACCCACTGTCAGAAAGCATGCACATGGAGCTGGAGAAATGACTTAGCAGGTTAAAGTGCAGACTGTTCTGGCAGAGGAACTAAGTTTGCTCTCTAGCACCCATGTCAGGAAGCTTGAAATTGTCTGTAACTCCAGGGAACCAATGCTGATGTCCATGAGCACTGCTACGCACATGCACTTACTCATACACAGGCAGTGCACTGGTTTCTTTTTAAATGATTTTTTTCCTGTGCATTGTAGTTGTATCTAAGTGAGGGTTTGGATCCCCTGGAACCGAAGTTACAGACACTTGTGAGCTTTCATATTGGTCCTGAGAACTGAACCCAGGACTTCCGGAAGAACAGAACCACAAAGCCACCTCTCCAGCCTCTAAAAGAAATCCTTTAAAAAGACATAGACATAGAGCTGGAAAACATTTCAGGAGGGTGTGCTTACTAAGCATGTTGTGGGTTCAACACACAGCATGGGGTGTGGGGAGAGACAAAAATCAAAGCCAAGTATATGCCAGCCTATACATTTGTCTCAGCAAATCGACACTTAGCATTTGTGTATAAGTTTTATGTAAATTTTGCTTTAAAACATCAGACTATGTCAGTCAAGCACACTGCCACATGCCTGTAATTCCTGCATTTGGAAGATGGGTGGAGGAAAGATAATCAAGATTATCCCTGGCTGCCTAGAGAAATGCAGGCCAGCCTGGGGTATGTGAGACCCTGTCTCAAAAAAAAAAAAAAACAAAAACCAAAAAAACCAGAAACCAAAAAACCAACCTAGAGTGTTTGTCTAGCATGTATGAAGCCCTAGGTTCCAAGAACAATGTTCACCAATCATAATATTCTCAAAATGACCGTATTTGGAAGGTGAAGCTATGAAGATCAAGAGTTTAAAGTCCAGGACTGCAGAGATAAGCTCTGCAGAGATAAGATTGAGCTCACCCTCTGTCTTAGTCAGGGTTTCTATTCCTGCACAAACATCATAACCCAGAAGCAAGTTGGGGAGGAAAGGGTTTATTCAGCTTATGTTTCCACACTGCTGTTCATCACCAAAGGAAGTCAGGACTGGAACTCAAGCAGGTCAGGAAGCAGGAGCTGATGCAGAGGCCATGGAGGGATGTTTCTTACTGGCTTGCTTCCTTCTCCTGGCTTGCTCAGCCTGCTTTCTTATAGAACCCAAGACTACCATCCTGGGGATGGCACCACCCACAAAGGGGCCCTCTGCCCTTGATCACTAATTGAGAAAATGCCTTACACCTGGATCTCAGAGGCATTTTCTCAACTGAAGCTCCTTTCTCTGCAATAACTCCAGCTTGTGTCAAGTTGACACAAAACCAGCCAGTACAGATTTCTAGCATCCACTTGGCAGTTCACAACTGTTCCTAATTCCCATTCTCTAGTATTTGACTTCCTCTTCTGGCCTTCATAGGCACTGCATGCATGTGGTGCACAGGCAAAACACTCATACACAAATGTGGTGACACACATCTGCTACTTGGGAAGCTAAGGCAGCAGACCCACAAGTTTGAAGCCAGGCTCAACTACATAGTCAGTTCCAGGCCAGCATGAGATACAGTGGGACCCTACCTCAAAATCTAAAACCAAGTAAAACAACAACAAGGCACCAAAATGATAGGTTGGGGCTGCCTCCTCGTGGTAGAGCACTGTACCTACCTGACATGCATTAAGGCAGCATTTGGTTCCATTCCCCCAAACTGAAGGGAGGCACTTTTTCAAAATGTAGTTCCATGCATATAATATGTGAGTTCACGTATGTGCATTTGTATGAGATTGAGTGGATACACACTGTACATGTGAAGGCTAGAGGTCAATTTTAGGCATAATTTTTTTGCAACTTACTTTTAATAAAGTTCCAATCTCTCCTCTAGCCCACTACGCAGCTGAGGTAGTGAAGAGAAAGTTATTAGGATACGGGGGAAGTGGGCCTGTTCAGCAATAGGTTCTTTGGGGGTGTACTGGCTGGTTTTGTGTCAACTTGACACAAGCTGGAGTTATCACAGAGAATGGAGCTTCAGCTGAGAAAATGCCTCTATGCGATCCAGCTGTTAGGCATTTTCTCAGTTAGTGATGGGGGGGGGGGTTGGGAGGGGGTTGTGGGTAGTGCCATTCCTGGGCTAGTAGTCCTGGGTTCTACAAGAAAGCAAGCTGAGCAAGCCAGTAAGTAACATCTCTCCATGGCCTCTGCATCAGCTCCTGCTTCCTAACCTGCTTGAGTTCCAGTCCTGACTTCCTTTGGTGATGAACAGCAGTGTGGAAGTGTAAGCTGAATAAACCCTTTCCTCCCCAACTTACTTCTTGGTCATGATGTTTGTGCAGGAATAGAAACCCTGACTAAGACAGAGGGTGAGCTCAATCTTCTTTGGCAGCAATTCAGTCCTATAGCAACCACCAAATACGACTCAGCAGCTGCAGACCAGTCCTCTAGGCAGGTAGATACCATACTTGAACCAGCAGCTGTAGTTCAATCCCTAAGAAACCTCCAGGCTCACCAACTGGCCTGACCTGAGACCGCTGAAAAGGCAAGCTGCCTCAGGAACCTCACAAGCTGTTCTTTGGTGACTCTCTCTCAATGACAGCATTACCACAAGTTGAACTCAACAATGCTATGTAAGGTGAACCAATACACATGAGTTGTTAGCAAAGATTACCGAGGTAAGGCAAACCAAACCACTGCTCAGTGCTCGCCTCTCACTGTCTGGGGTCATACTCCTTCATCAAGCTTCCTTTCACTTGTTTGCTATATCAAAACAGCCTTTCATTCACCTGTGTCTGCTTCAGGAAAATGTGTCTGCTTTAGTAAGATAATCTTTTCACCTGTGTGCCCCAGCAAAACATCATTTGATATAACTAAAAAAGTAGAAGTTTCCACATAAGTCAATAGTGGTGTCTTTAATTATTCTCTGGTTTATGAGATAGGGTGTTTCATCGAACCAGAAGCTCATAGTTTAAGCCAGACTGGCTGGCCAGCATGTATTAGTTAAGGACCCTGCTTTTCCCCAGTGATGGTTGCTGCCACCTCAGCTGTTTTTTGTTTGTTTGTTTGGTTTTACATTTTATGTAGTATGATATCTTTATGCACACCAGAAGAGGGCATCAGATCCCATTACAGATGATTGTGAGCCAACTGTGGATGCTGGGAATTGAACTCAGGACCTCTGGAAGAGCAACCAGCACTCTTAACCTCTGAGCCATCTCTCCAGCCTGCCATCTTAGCTTTTTAAATGGAATGCTGGACATTTAGACTCAGATCCTTGTTCTTGCTTGTATAGCAAGTATTTTACCACCTAGAACATTTTCCTAGCTGCCACCAATACCTGACTCATTTTAGAAACAGAGTGTCATTATTTTTTTTGAGTCAGGGTCTCAAATTGTTCTCAGACTTACTGTGTAGTCATGGTTGAGACTTCGAGCTCCCAATCCTCCTGCTCCTACCTCCTGAGTACCAGGCTGAAAGGCATGCACCATCATGCTGAATTTATGAATAGTCCAAGAGATGGAACTCAGGGCATTGCACATGTTAGGTAAGCACTCTACCAATGGAGCCATGCCCCCAGCTCCTACTGCTATGGTTTGAATATGTCCACACAACGCTTATGTTGTAATGGGCTCTTAGAAACTGCTTTTGTTGCACTAGCCAAATGGCAGTAAAGGCTCTTATCACCAACTCTGAGAACCTGAATTTGATCTGGAAGAGCCACATGGTGGAAGAAAAGGACTGTCACCATTTGTTCTCTGACCTTCATATATAGGCACACACTTATACACATTAACAAATTAATAAATGCAGTAAGTTTTGTTGTTGTTTTTGTTTTCGCACACAGGGTTTCTCTGTGTAACCTTGGCTGTCCTGGGACTCATTCTGCAGAACAGGCTGGCCTGGAACTCACAGAGATCTGCCTGCCTCTGCCTCCCAAGTGCTGGAATTAAAGGTATATGCCATTACCACTTAGCTACAATAACTTTAAAAAAAATTAACCCTGCTTTTGCTTAAAAAGAAAGGAGAAGAAAATCACTGAGGTTTTGTCAAGATGGTCCAACAGTAAAGGCACTTGACACCAAGCCCAAGGAACTGAGTTCAATTCTGAGAATCTACACAGTGGAATGAGGGAACCAACTCTTTCAGGTTGCCCTACACACACACACACACACACACACACACACACATCAAAATATTTTAAAAGAAAAATACCATTAACTTCTCACATAGGTCCATAGGGGAACTAAACACAAGATAAACACCTGGCCGCTCTGCCTTTGTTTTATATCTGAGTCTATGAAATCTCTGCTACACTGTTTTCTGTTTAAAGGCTAAAGGCAGAGTCACTGTCCTGAAACTTTGTAAACACAGCGCTCACCTGTAACGAAATAAGAGACAGTTCACTCTGTAGCCAAAGATGAGTGGCTGTGACCTAGTAACTTGCATTCAGGTTACCCTGGTTACCATGTTTCAATATGGTGATGGCTTTGTAAACTTTTATAGTCATAGAACAAAAGAAAGTCATAAGTAAAGGCAGTTTTCAAACACAACTGTGGGAACATCAGGTAGTTACCACAAAATGGAGAAATCTTTATTATAGATTTATTATACACTATCTGATGGCATCCTTGGCTTTGGGGAGTACAGAGAAGCTAGTTACTTATTGATACATGCCAAAAGACAACAAAGGAGAAAATGAGATTTTTTTTAAAAATTATTTTATGTGTATGGATGTTTTGCCTGCATGTGTATCTGTGCAGTGCTTTTGCTCAGCATTTTATCACAGCAACAGTGAACTAAACTAAAATATACTGGTTCCAATTGCTTCTCACTGACTTCACGCTACCATTCATTCATGACCCCCATCACTAGACCAGGCAGTTTCTTCCTCTCTGCTCTCCCTCCTTTGCCCTCATCACTCAAAAGACACTGTTTTTCCTAAAGCCACCAGAAAGAGTATTTATTTTATTTAGCATCTCAGGTAGACCTAGTTAACCTTGAACTCACTCTGTATCAGGGATGATGTTAAACAGATCTTCCTGTCTATTTCCAAGTACTAAGGATAACAGGCACATCTCACCTCTTCTGTCTCAGAGGGAGTTTAAAAAGTGAGATATTTTGTTTGATTAAAAACCTTTCAGAAAAATATTAGGAGGATAAAGAGAAGAAAGCCTTTTTAACTCATCCTTTAGTAGGCACTTAGTGCCTACTCTGTACTGGCAGTTCAGCACTGAAAGATACAAAATCTCAGTAATCTTATCTCAGGTAGAATCTGTCAGCAAAGAGTTAAACAAAAGGAAACCTTTCATGGTGGTACACACCAATAATCCAGTTACTATGGAAGCTGAGGCAGGAGGATCAAAGGAAGCTTGAGGCCATAGCCAGTTCTAGACTAGACAAGTTTCATAATCTTGTTGGTCCGAAGTTCAAACAAGACCTTGTTCCAAACATCTATGCATGGTACTACATGCCTATGATCCCAACATTTGAGAGGCAGAGGCCAGGGGATGTCCAGCTCAAAGTCATCCTTGACAAAATTGTGAATTTGGAGCCAACCTGGGTTACACAAGACCACAACTCAAATATGATAATAAACTACCAAAAACAATGAACAGGGCTGGCAAGATGGCTCAGTGAGTAAAGTGCTTGCCTCTGGTTGTCTAAATTCAATCACTGGAGCCGAAGTAAAGGTGGAAGGAGAGAACTGAATCCAGAACGTTGTCCTCTGACCTCCATGCACACCATTACATGTGTCGCCCACCAAACAACCCTACAGAGAACAGAAAAACAAAAACAAAAACAAAAAAACATTGAAACAACTAAAGCCACCAATGCCATCTTGAGTCCACTGCCTTGAGTTTCATCTAATCTAACACCATTAATGTATAACTTTGGGCCAGGTGGTCTGGCTACAGAACCCAAGGTTTTGTTCTTGTTAAGCAAGCACCCTTTTCATCTATGTCTTCTTTAAAGGATTTTATTTATTTATTTTATATATATGATGGGTTCACTGTAGCTGTCTTCAGACACAAGAAGAGGGCATCAGATCCCATTACAGATGGTTGTGAGCCACCATGTGGTTGCTGGGAATTGAACTCAGGACCTCTGGAAGAGCAATCAGTGCTCTTAACCGCTGAGCCATCTCTCCAGCCGCCTTTATCTATCTCTTTAATTGGCATATGGGGCTAACTAGGCTAGCCTTACCTGTTCAGCTGCCAGAGCCTGGGTTCCCCCAAACTCCAGTTACAGCACCAGTTTCCCATGGAACACTTTCCTCTTGCCCTGCCTCATCCCCATATACAATTTATCACCCCATCGCTTTAACACATGCTTTAGCTGGGCATAGGGACACACATCTTTGACCTCAGCACTACTGAGGCAGAGTCAAGCAGATCTTTGTGAGTTCAAGACTAACCTTGTCTTGATAGTAAGTTCTAGGACTGGCAAGACTACACAGAGAGACCCTGTCTCCAGAAAGCCTTAAGAAAAGAAGGATGAAAATGATGAAATGTAGAGAAAAGAAGAGTAAATTAATATGGTGGGGAAAGGAATAAAGTCCATCATGTCCCGTTTATCTTGGGGTACTGGTAGATTAACAGTATTGGATCCAGAGGTATGTCTAACAGGGGATGGGTGATGACTTAATGCTGTGCAACCATAGGGACCAGGTTTGGACTCCCAGCACCATACAAAGCCAGGTATGGCAGGGTCGACTAGTACTCCCACCTTTAAGGGTCAAAGACAGATGGATCTCAGTAGCCTGCTGACCAGCTGTCTTAGGGATTCATTGCTGTGAAGAGACACCATTTTCAAGGCTTAACTCTTATAAAGGAAAACATTGATTTAATTGGGGCTGGCTTACAGTTTCAGAAATTCTGTCCATTATCATAATGGCAGAAAGCATGGCAGCGTGCAGGCAGACCTGGTGCTGGAGTAGATGCCAAGAGTTCTATATCTTGACCCACAGGCAGCCAAGAGAGGACTGTCTGCTATATGCTCCTCCACAGGAAGAAACTCTTCCATCCTGGGTGGAGCTTGAGCAATACAAGTACTCAAAGTCCACCCCCACCATGACACACTTCTTCCAACAAGAACACACCTCTTAATAATGTCATTCCTATGGGCCAAGGATCAAAACACATGAGTCTGTGGGGGCCAAACCTATTTACTACACCAGCTAATATAGCCAAATTATTGAGATTCAGGTTCAATGTTCAAAAAGTAAGATGGTAGCTATTGAGGAAGACACCTGACATCAACTTCAGATCTTCATATGCTGCCCCCCCCCACGAACACACACACAGACACGCACGCACGCACGCACGCACGCACGTAAAGGAAGAAGGCAGTATTTGTAGTTTGTAGGCAGTCTGCTCTAGTTCTTCAATGTAGTCCAAAAAAATTATCATCTTGCTTGAGGAGATTAGTTCTCTTCCTTTCTTTTTTCTTTTTCTTTTCTTCTTCTTCTTTTTTTTTTTTTTGGTTTTTCGAAACAGGGTTTCTCTGTGTAACCCTGGCTGTCCTGGAACTCACTGTGTAGACCAGGCTGGCCTCGAACTCAGAAATCTGCCTGCCTCTGCCTCCCGAGTGCTGGGATTAAAGGTGTGCGCCACCACTGCCCGGCTTTTCTTTCTTTCTTTCTTCCTTCCTTCCTTCCTTCCTTCCTTTCTTTCTTTCTTTCTTTCTTTCTTTCTTTCATTTTTTGGTAGTCCTCTTTCTACAGACATCATTTTTGCTCTGGGGTGTAGCCTTGTTTCATCATAAATAATTGCTGTCACAAGCAAGAAGGTAGATACATGTAGTTAGTGTAACAAAAGTTCTATTTTATTATGCTGAGGGTCATCACACAATCTTCACACTCTAAATTTCTAACTACAGTCCTAAGCTTATCGTACCAAGGCTGCTCACCAGTGTATCTTAGCTGAAGGTCAGGTCTAGTCTCTAACAGAATTCTCTGATTTAAGGCTCAAGATTCTAGAGGAGATTCTCTGGCAATAAGGCAAATCAAGGTGATGTCTCTTCAGCTGTGTCGGCACACATTGCTTTTAGTCTCTGTTTATGTACTGTACAGTGGGCATCATGGGACTGTAGGACTGTGCCTGGTTATCTTGAGCGATGTCACTGAGTTCTGGTCATTGGGTACATATAGTCTTGGGTGTAATGGGGATCCTAAGTTAATTTTATATGTCTAAAAGGCATTTTTATTATGCTCATTACTCATGCCCTTGTTTAAAGGTGGGAAGTAATTCAAGGTTTTGCTTTCCTTGAAGTCCAAGGTGATCCTAGGTTTAAGTCATTGACTTTACTTTGTGCTTTTAGCTAAGAAGTGGGGAATCACATAAGCTAGATAGACACTCCTTGGGTGATTAACAAGCCTTTGCAGTCAAGAAAGAGCCTTTATCCAAAGCAAAGGAGACAACACAAAATGAAGGCAGAAATACCAGGTGTACTGGATGGTTTTGTGTGTCAACTTGACACAAGCTGGAGTTACCACAGAGAAAGGAGCTTCAGTTGAGAAAATGCCTCCATGAGATCCAGCTGTAAGGCATTTTCTCAATTAGTGATCAAGGGGGAGGGCCCCTTGTGGGTGGTACCATCCCTGGGCTGGTAGTCTTGGGTTCTATAAAAAAGCAAGCTGAACAAGCCAGGGGAAGCAAGCCAGTAAGAAGTATCCCTCCATGACCTCTGCATCAGCTCCTGCCTCCTGACCTGCTTGAGTTCCAGTCCTGACTTCCTTTGGTGATATACAGCAATTGGAAGTGTAAGCTGAATAAATCCCTTCCTCCCCAACTTGCTTCTTGGTCATGATGTCTGTGCAGGAATAGAAACCCCGACTAAGACACCAGGCTTTCATCTTACCGTCTCTTAAGCTGTAGGCCTAAGTGAGGAGTGTTGTGGTCTCACCTCCCTCCCCAGCATAGCTGTAGCCATTTGGTTCCATGCGTGCCAGCTATTTTATACTGTCGTTCTAATATGCCTTCCAGTCATTGACACAGAAAAATAACTTGACTCAGAGCAGGGTCATGCTGACCACATCTCCTGTTATATTCTGTATGTGTTTTGTTAATCTTAAGAAAACTTTACAAGTTAAAGTCAATATGAACTGTTATGTCTAAAATGGCTTGAGTCAGAGCTGACCATTTGGGCACATTTCCTGCATCTGCATTTGAGCTCAGTGTTTTTTTTTCCTTCATAAGACTGCCCTGAGACGGGCAGTGGTGGCACATGCCTTTAATCCCAGCACTCGGGAGGCAGAGGCAGGTGGATTTCTAAGTTCAAGGCCAGCCTGGTCTACAGAGTGAGTTCCAGGACAGCCAGGGCTACAGAGAAACCCTGTCCCGAAAAACCATAAAAAAAAAAAAAAGACTGCCCTGAGAACAGACTGGTACCACAATAAGGCACCTGATTCCTCTTTTGTGGTCCCGAATGTTCAGTATTAAGGTGTGTGTTCAATAAACCATCCCTTTCTGACTGAGACCCGTGTTCATGTGGTTTGTGGAGCAATTCTTTGTCCAGCAACTAACTAACACATTTTAATAGAAGGGTTTTGTTTGGTTTCTTTTTCTTTTCTCGTTTTAAATTTCTCTTATGGGTTGTTTTTCTTTTTCTATTTCCTCTCTTCCTCTTCCTCCTTGTTCTGGAACTTGCTTCATGAACCAGACTGGCCTCAAATTCACAGAAATCCAGCTGCCTGCTTCTCCTTCCAAGTGCTGAGATTGTGCAACCTTATAATGTGATTGTGTATGTGCATCAGGATTTATGTGTATCCCATGAATACAGGATCTTAAGGCATCAGATCCCCTGGAACTGTAGATACAGACAGTTGTAAGCCACCATGCTGGTGCTGAGAATCAAACCTGGGTCCTCTGTAAGAACAGATAGTGATCTTAATTGATGAGTTATCTCTCTAGTCCCTTACTTTTGTTTCTTTTAGTAAGGGACTCAAACTCACTATGTGGCAGAGGATGACCTTGAAATCTTGACTCTCCTAATGGCATGTGCCACCACATCCAGTTTATGTGCATACTAAGCAAGAACTCTATCACTTGAGACCCACGTTCCACCCCAAAGCTGCTTCTAAACAACTTTTCCCCCACTTCAGTGCTAGGGATAGAAATCAAGCCTTTGCATTCTAATTAATTTAGCTTCCGGCTTGAGAGATTGCTCAGTGGTTAAGATCATTGGCTGCTCTTACAGAGGACCCAGGTTTAATTCCCAGTGTACACATGGTGGATCACAACTGTCTGTAACTCCAAGCTTAAGGATTCAATATCATCTCTGACCTCTATGGGCACTGCAAACATATAGTGCACAACATGCAAACAATACACACGCACATATAAACAAAATTAAGCTGCACTGCTGTTCCTTACTATTCCTCCCAACCTCTGAATATCTGTTAAACAAGGACTTCATGGCCCCAAAATGGCCCAAATGGGGTGTATGTTTGAATGGCAGAGCCAGGTGGATCTCTCAGTGCTACACAGCAAGTTCTAGGCTATCTGGAGCTACACAGGGAGAGCTTGTGCTCCAAATAAAACAACAAGAAAATAGGAAGTTAAAGTAATCCATAAATACATAGTTAGCATTTCTTCTAGACTCCACCCCATAGTTACCTGGTAACAGCCAGAGATTCCTGACTCACTGTAAAGCGAGTAAAGGGGCTGTCTGCCTCCTCCTCACTCTCTTCCCCTTCTCCTTCTCTCCCTATCTTCTTCCCCCTCTTTATCTTCGCGTTCCTGACCAGCCTCTCTTCTCTCTTCCCCCGACCCCCATCTCTGCCTTTCTCTGTCTCTACTCCCTCTTCAACTTGAAGCTAGCCAGGGTAACACGATGCCTTGTCTCAAAAAAACAAAAACCACAAACAAAACCCAGAACATACAAACAAAACCACCACCACCACCACCACCAACAACAACAAAACAACAAAAACAAAAAAACATGCCGAGCGATGGTGGCAAACACCTCTAATCCCAGCACTTGGGAGTCAGAAACAGGTGGCTCTCTGTGAGTTCGAGGCCAGCCTGATCTACAGAGCAAGTTCCGGACAGCCAGGGCTACATGGTGAGACCGTCACGAAAAAACCAATAAAGAAAAAAAAGTAAACCAGACAGGCATGGTCTGATCCACATCACCAATTCCAGTCTAGCTAGGGTTTCTGTCTTAAAAAAGAAAAAATATGAGTGATGATGAAAACAGAAAACAAGAGAACTTTTTGAGAAGAGGGACAAATAAAAAAGCCTAGGACCCCATTTGTTTTGGAGGTACTGCCATACGCTTTAGGTTTAAACAAAGAACTGGGGAACTGCAGCCCAGAGAAGGCACCCCCAAAGAACGAAATACGCCCAGAAATGATCATCTATGGGGCTAGACTAAGAGGCCAGAGGAGACCCAATGATCTATGACGTCATCAGGACGTTAAAGTCCGTAACATCCCCTAGAGGTAGCTCAATTTCCCTTTCTTACAGGTCCACGGGAAGGCCGAGTCTGAGTCCAGTCTCTCATTGGTCAATCGACTTCATTGTTCAAAGTCTTCCGCTCCGCCTTCCCCCGTCTGCTTTTGATAGGCTGCTGAATCTGTCACTTCAAAAAGGTCCGCATTCCTTCCGCCTTTCTCCAGGACACCGAGGGCTAGAAGGGTGGATCCCAGGAGGCTCCCACCCCCCTTGAGCTCGGCTTCTCAGCCTGATTGGCTTGTCCAGGTGCCTGTCACTATAGCTTTCACCGTTGACTGGCCATCAGACCGCCGCTCTGCGCGGCACCGGTTCCGCCCCCGTCGGGTGTTTGTGGTGGGGCTGCGGAGTCGCCGATCCCGCCGGAAGCGCCAGGACAATGGGGACCCGGGACGATGAGTACGATTACCTATTCAAAGGTGCGCCTGGTGGGGTACAGACAGGCGAGGTCGCGGTAGCAACTGGAGGGCCGAGGCCGTGCTACGGGACCAGAGGGCTCGGGGTGGAGCGCGGGGCTACAGCGGGGCCTATCCGGGGTAGGGAGTCAGAGGAAGCCGGGGTAAGTGGAGCTCGCTAGGCTTCGGGCCCTAGTACGCAGCGGTGAGAAGAGGGAGGCTCGGCGAGGCCTATGGACCCCGGATGCGCCGGGGCGGGGCCGGGGATTTGAGGGGGTGGGACCTGAAGTGGTAGGCGAGGCCGTTGGGGCGGGGCGTCCTGAGGGGTGGGGCTTTCCTAGGTTTGGCGGGCGGGCTGCATTGAAAGCGGGATTATAGGTGGTGTTAGGGCGATAGAGAAAGTTGTAGGCGTGCCCACAAAGCCTGATTGGTGTGAGCCTTCTAGAGCTGACTGTTACAGGCGGGGCCCACCTTGGAGTGGAGCCTGGCTCTTGTGGTGCAGGAACCCTAAATTATGGTGCTTTGGAATTGGGTAGATTGGTGCCTGTCTGTGCATCACTAGTTCAAACCCTTGTTAATTGATGGAGATGTGATTCAATTGGTAGCTTGTCTAGCATACTCAAAGCCCTGAGTTTTGTCCTCAACACCGCATAAACCTTGGTGATGCTGCAGGCCTGTAGTATCAACACTTGGGAGGCAGAGGTAGGGAGATCAAAAGTGCAGAGGCCAGGCTGGATTACTGAGACCCTTTCTCAAAGAAAAAAAGAAAAACCACACATGGACGACATTAAATGCAGTACTTGCACTATTCTGAGACTTTACAATAATGATCCCTTTTAATCTTCTTTATGAGTTTATACAGTCCATATTATCCAGGAAACAAGCACACCTGGAATCCCAGTACTCAGAATTGGAGATAGGAGGATTTCTTTCCAGTTCAAAGCCAACCTGGGCTGGTGAGGTAGCTTAGTATTGGTGTATACTGCCAAGCCTGATAACCTGAGTTCAATCTTGGGGCCTCCATGGTGGAAGAGAGTCAGCAAATTGTCTTCTGCTCTTTACATGTACTCCATGTTACATGAGCCCACATATAGATACACAGAAAAAAAAAATAGTGTGATTTAGCAAAGTGTGGTGGCACACACCTTTAATCCCAGCACTCAGGAAGCAGACACAGTTCTGTGAGTTCAAGGCAAACCTGGTCTACATAAAGGGGTGAGGAGGGAGTGGCAAGTCAACAGAATAAGAATTTTTCTTTTTAATTTTTTAAAAGCTAGCTTAGGTTACACAGACATAGTATGTCCTCAAAACAAAAGGGAAAAACTGAAGTTCAGAGAGACGAGTTCCTAAGGGTGGAGCAGGGTTGAGGCCAGGACAGGTTTTGGCACTTAAGTTTAGGGGCAAGGATTGCAGCTTAGATATGGAAAAGACAGGTATTGTACCTCCCTTCAACACATACACATCTAACTACAGGAAGAGCTGTCCTATTTAGTGATCCTTGGTCCATGCCATTGGGGTTCCTCATTTTTCCTAGTGAACATATTTAGAGATCTCTGGCATTGTGATACCCTCTATGCCGAGCTGGGCCTTTGGGTCCTCTAACCATTCATGCTAGACTCCCTGAGTGATTTTGAGAGCTAACTCCTGGATCCTTGGGGGACACACCTTCTGGGAGTGTGTCCTGGTCCTCAGAGCCAGCTTTGGCATCTTGGACTTGTGGAGGTAGCTGGGATATTCTTGTGGCAAAAGGATCCTAAGGCAGAGACAGAGACAGACTTCTGCAAAGATATGGTTACCACACAGCACCATGGGCTGAGAGTGGGCTATATCCAGATGTGAGACTGAGTAGCAGGTGTTAGATTCCAGGCATCACTTCCGGAGGCAGAGTACAATTTGGAAAGATTTTGGACCAGAGATTTGAAGGGCTCTCTGGTGACAGGTGGAACAGATTCAAGTCCTGCTGGGTCCTGTTCCCATACAGACCACCCTGAGGAAGCTCCAGGCAGGGCAAGGGATCTTTTCCCTTCAGGTCAGCACATCCAGGCATCTGTGGTCATTCCCTGCTTGTTTTCAGCCTCTCACTGTTATAAATAGCCTGGCACTGAATGTGTACCCAAGTCCTCTCTTTGCCCTGTGGGCTATTTCCTTGATGTGCATTCCCAGAAGTGCAGTTACTAGGTCAGGGGCAATGGAACTTGTCTCCAGAGCTCACTTCCTGGAAGCACCAATCAGCTCTTGCAGCAGCTGGCAATGTGGGAGTGGCTGCCTGCCCCCACGGCCCTCCCCCACAGGCCTCCTTTCCTGGTCTGGCAGGTACCTTCTTCATAAGTCATAGTAGCCACCTAACCCCCAAGGTCAGCATTCTGCCAGTGCTCACTCTAGGTCTCCTCCCCATTCTTTACATCTCATCTGAGGACTAACATTTGTCCTTTCTACTCAGACTTTAAACCATTAGATTAGAAAAGGGAGTACTGGGAAATTAAAAGGGAAGAGAGAAAACTAGCAGCAGACAGGCAGCTGTCATCAGTCACATCACTGCCTGCATATGGCAGATCCCTCAGAATGTGAGTACACTGCACCTGCCAGTCAGTCCCTTTTGAGACTCACAGCCTTCAGGTGCTCAGGCCTAGGACAGGTCAGTCATTGTAACAATGGTGGTGACCTGGTCAGCCTTAGAGAGTAGATTCAGTGGCAAGAAGATGAATTCAAGGCCAGCCTAGGCTACATAGCAAGACCTTGCCTCAACAAACAAACAAACAAACAAAAACAAACAACAAAAAAACCCGACTATGGTTGCACTAAAGTGTTGACAGGGCCTGATTTTGTCATTATGTGACTCTCTTTGCCACCTGCAGGAACTCAGGAAGTATAGTAGTCTGGAGTCCTGCCTCACCCTGAGACCTCTGTCCTGGATCCACCAATTTTGCCTGTCCCTACCCCCTATCCTAGGCTTTGGTCACATTTCTTTGACATGGAGAGCAACAAGTCTGTGCTTGAGACGGCGGCTGCTCATACACAAACACAGTTTTTGGCAACCACATCACACTTAGGCTCCTTTGACCTTAAGGCTAAGGCCAAGAGGTCTCAAGAGGGGGTGGCCACATGCCATTTGTTCTCCTCCGTAAATAGTTTCTGCTGCCGCAGGAGTGAGGTTGTTTATTTGTACCTAATTATAGAGCCTCACTTTCTTCTCTCTACATTGATTTCCTCCTGTCAGCTACTGGCCATTTTCCTAACCTGCTGCTGGATCCCCAGGGATAGTCTTGACTTCTCTGAGGAACACTGAGTTAGGGTTACTGCACTGGGACCTCCCTAAGCCCCATCCTTAGACTCTTTCCCCAGAACTCCCAGCCATTAGTGCCCACCCAGTCTTCAAGGACATAGATCATGTGGGAAGCACAGGGATTCTGTTCTTTTGAGTTGTACCCACCCCTGCCCAAGGACATAGAAATGACTAGACACCAGAGACTGGGCTAGCCCTAGAATTTATAATACTCTGCCAAGTACACCAGACTAGGTAGCATGTCTACCAGGCCTACTGTGCTAGTGACTCTCACTAGCCTCAGAGATTAAGGCAAACCAGTCCCTGGACTAGTTAGGGCCACTTCTGAGAGTACACCTTCTTTACATCAAGTCTCCAGGGATGCTATCCTATCATAGGACAGGCCAGAGCATCCAGGGCTCCTGAGAGGTGTCAGATCTTTGTTTTTGCCAACTGGGCTTGCCTGTTCAAGCAGCCAAATGGCATATCCATGGGGACCTTTTCCCAGCCAGCAAAGCCACTGACTTCTTTGGAATGCTGGGAGCTGTGTCCTGGAGGGCCCATTATTTTTCTAAGACAACTGATCACTTGTTTTCTTGACAATGCCATTTCATACCCATTCTACATGTAGAGCCAGCCCAGTCACCACTCTGGTGTATCAGGCACCCTGTGCCAGGGATGGCCTGAGCAGCCTAGCCTTCCTGCTGTTCACCTGGGCATGGTCTATTGACTCTCAGCCTGGTCTATGCATTCTTGTTCTAAGTGTGTAACCTTGGACTGGGGATTTGATCTCTGGGGTTGAGTATCCCTAACTGCAGTGGGATTATTGACATTTGTGTCTGTCCCTGAGGTGGCCCTGAGAATTTACTCAGCGTAGGCCCATGAGGCATTTGGGCATAAGCTTGGCTCAAGGTACAGTCCTGGTCATAGTGCAGATGCTGTGGCTAAGGGTCCCTGAGGCTGTGCAACAGAGGCAAGACTGAGAAGACAGCAAGGGTGTGAGCGACCTCCTGAGCAGGGCACATTTTCCATGTTACTCCCGTGGGCATGAGAATGAGGAACAAAGTTCTCCTGGCTGTGGCAGCTCCCGAGGGAAGGAAGTGAAGGGTAGATGCTATGGAGAGTGATTCCTGCAGTCCAGCTTGTTTCTGTATGGCTCAGAAGTCAGTCACTACCCAACCAGTGTGGTGGGAAGCCCTTGGCTCTGGGTTATAGACTCTTGTCTACGAGCTCCACATCTATCCTTCTCTGAACTTAACTCTTTTTCAATTAATTTTTTTTTTTATCCCAAATGTTGCCCCCTCCGAGAACTTGACATTCTTATCCTGGGTACCCACAGAGTCCTGGAAAGATGCTAAGCCTGTCTTGTGAACCAGGCCATGTGATAGCATGGAGAGTAAAAGCCTGAGCTGAGGAGTCTCACAGACTATTGGGTCTTGACGAAGAGTTGGAGTTTGTTGGCTATCCCTGATGAATGCCCAGGTGGTTGGAACCTGGGAAATAGGCAGGCTGGGGTGCACTGGGCTTCACTGCCTCTAGAAGTAGAACCAGGACCCCTGAGTTGTGTGCCAGTGATGTAGGGAGAATGACAAGGACGACATGAGGCTAAGATGGAAGAGAAAGGCCTTGTTCCAGAGACCTGGATTCAGATTCTGTCTAGACAATTTCCCAGGCAAATTGCACTGGACATGCATTGCTTGGTGAATGTGATTGGGGGGTTGAGGGCAAATCTGCAGATAAGCACAGGCTCTGATTCCTGCTTTGCCTCCATTTCCCTGATCATAGCCTGACCTGGGTTTCTCATTCCTCAACTGAACCACATTCTCCTTTTCTGTAAAATGGGCTGTATGAGGTGATGTATGTCATCTTAACAACCTCTTTTTGTTTCCTCTCTTAGTAATCAGTTTGTGGATTGAGAAGGGGCATGTTGTTTGTTTTGTAGTTTTGTTTTTATGGGTTTGTTTTGAGATAGGGTATCACTGTGTATCCCTGGCTGACCTTCCAAGTGCTAGGATTAAAGGCATGTGCCCCCACACTGGGCTTATTTTGTTCTTGAGAGTCTCATGAAACTTAGGCCTGTTTCAAACTCACTATATAACAAGGATGGTGATGAACTTCTGATCTTCTGCCTCCATCTCCAGAGTCATTTCAGAGTCTACCATCAGGCTTGTCTTTATGTCCACCACACCCAGTTTAATGCAGTGCTAGGGATCAAACCCAGGGCTTTATGCATACTTACACAAGCATTGTACCAACTGAGCAGCATCCCCAGTACTGTTTGTCCATTGAGACAGGGACACAAAGTGTAATTTAAGCTGACATTGAATTTACTGTGTAGCCCAGGCTGTCTTTAAACTCATAATTCTTGCCGGGCAGTGGTGGCGCATGCCTTTAATCCCAGCACTTGGGAGGCAGAAGCAGGCGGATTTCTGAGTTCGAGGCCAGCCTGGTCTACAGAGTGAGTTCCAGGTCAGCCAGGGCTACACAGAGAAACCCTGTCTCGAAAAACAAACAAACAAAAACAAAAACCAAACAAAAATAAACTCATAATTCTCTTGCTGCAGTCTACTGAGTCCTGGAATTACAGGCATGTATCACTATGCCTGCCTCAGTCTTCTTATTCTTGGCTCTAAAGCAGCCAGCCCTGAAGGTGAAATGGGTTGGGCTCCCTGTTTGCCCCACCCTCACCTGTACACTGAGGGGGTGACCCGGGCATCTTCCCAGTGTATTGCAGGTGGATTCAGACAAGGTAGGCAGGGGAGACTCTTCCAGCTGCTTTGGGGTGTGCTTATATATTCCACAGACATTTGTTGGCACTTACTGTGTGCCAGGCCCTGGGTCAGGCCTGGGAATACAACAAGGAACAAGACTATCCAAGATTCCTGCTTATGGGGCAGGTAGCCACAAAAAGAAAAGAGTGAAACTAGACACATGTGAGGGTTGCAAGAGCTGGGGCTTAAGGGGAGGGACCTAGGGCAGAGAATGGGGAAGGTTGGCAAAGTAGGGTTATAGTAGGATTGTGGAGAGGGTCTTCTTGACCAAATGGCATCCAAAGAGCTTGAAAAGACACGAGGTGAGGGGCTGGAGAGATGGCTAAGCAGTTAAGAGTACTGACTGCTCTTCTGAAGGTCATGAGTTCAAATCCCAGCAACCACATGGTGGCTCACAACCATCTATAATGGGATCTGATGCCCTCTTCTGGGGTGTCTGAAGACAGCTACAGTGTACTTACATATAATAAATAAATAAATAAATCTGTTTAAAAAAAAAAAAGACATGAGGTGAGGGCCGGAGAAAAAAAGAATGATCAGGCAAGTTCATGTAGCTGCCTAGAGCATGTTGGAGAGAGAAGGAAGCGAAAGAAGCTTCAGAACACATAGTGCTTGATGCACCTTGTAGGCCCCAGAGAGGACCTGGGCTTTGATTCTTAGGGACTTAGGACCCATCTAAGTTCCTAGGCTCTTAAGTCCCTGGCTGGGGCAAGCAATGTGGCTCTAGTGTTCACAGATGTTTTCTTGTGGTTGTGAGAAATACACACTTTTGGCTGGGACCTCAAGAGAAGGCTGGTACTGTAATAACAGTGTAAGATGATATTTTGGTGGTAAGCCAGCCTTACCACCTGGCTTTTGAAGGTGGTAAGGAGCAGGAATACACACACACTCTCTCACTTTTTGTCCAGCAATTGAATTTATATAGACAAGTACACATACAGGGCTAGGGATGTAGCTCAATTGGTAGAGCACTTGCCTAGAATGCATGAGACCCTGGATTCTCAGCCCTAGCATCACATACACCGGGTAGGCATGGTACCAAAAACCTGTAGTTCCCACACTCAAGGGGAAGAGGCAAAATAATCAGTATTTGTAGGTATTTCTCAGGTATGCAGTGAATTGGAGGCCATCTTGGGCTACATGAGACTCTATCTCAAAAGAAAATGCACATATAGGTATAATCCAGTATGTCTTCAGCGTCTGAAGCCACCTGGTAGAACCTACATGGAAACAGAACATTGTATTACTGGTCCCCAGAAGCATCTTAGTGTCCCTTCAGTAACCAAGGGGTGCAAGATCGATCCTAGAGTATGAGAGGAAGAAAGAACTGAAGATGACATCGGTGGTTGGCATGAGTATCTTCCAAGTTGAATGAGTCACTGACTAAGCTAGGGAAGGTGAAGGTGGCACCTAGTGAGATGATTTGGGTGAGCAAGAGACTATTCTGTTGTGCTGATTTGAAATGCTGGGGCTCTGTCAGGATATAAGGATAGAGGGTGCACCAATCTGGGCTTGCAGAATGGAGGTTAATATGAGTTACCATCAGTATTTGCAGGCAGAAGCCTGGATAGGGTCACCTGGGGACCCAGTCCTGTGACTCCCTTCTATTTTCAAGTAGAAGAGTAGCTTGCAGCAGCTCTAAGATGAGCAGACTGTGGCATCACTGAAGCACAGGAAGAAACAGTGTAGGAGGAGGAAGGCCTTCTGAGCTGCTGCATGGGGATAAGGCACTGACACTTGACCTTTTTCTTGTAGCCACTGGGATGTCTGTAGGTTGGCATGTTCACTGTAGGACCCTAAGTTCTCCCTGAGGGCTCTTCCTACTCTGTGCTCCTCAGTCTGCTCTGCAGGGCCAGTGAGCTTGGCCTCAAGTCTGTTGTCTGGCTGTATCTTGTCCACTGCACCATTGGGTCCTGATCCAAAGATGGATGCCCCTCCCACTCCCCATACCCTGGATGACAGTGCTCAGTCTTGGGGTCTAGGAGGTCTTAGAGAACTGGAGGCAGAGGCAGAAGTGTAGATAGTACTTTCTAGGGGTTAAGTGTGCAGAAAAGAGAAAATTAGGGCAATGCCTAGAGCGGTAAAGCATCAGAGAGTGCATTCTTAGCCTAGCCTTTTAAAGAGAAATCAGACATATAAGCTGAGCAGCTCCCTGTGGCTGTAGGAGGGGAAGGGGGCTACCTGTTGGGCCTTGGGCCCTCAGGGTCTTAAAACTCTCAGGTGGGGCCTGGGTTCCACCTGAGAGCTCTCCCACTGCTTGTCTCTTACACACTCAGTGGGGCCAGTGAGCCCAGGTTCAGTCTGTGGCCCTGTCATGCCTGTCTCTCCCTAGGCTGGGAGCAGATTCTGGGTGAATACCCTTTTCTTTTCTCAGACTTTGGAAGCCTGCAGCTCCCTTGGTTCTTAGATTTCTGATCTGTCTGCCTCCACTTCCTGAGTGCTGGGATTACAGTTCTGTTATTACAGGCATGCACCACCATGCTCAGTTTATGCAGTGCTCGAGATTGAACCAAGGGCTTGACCCATGGTAGGCAGACAGTCTACCATCTGGGCTGCAGCCCTAGGTTTTACATCTTCATAATTGGCTCCAGCTGCAAGGAGGCATGCACAGGGCTACATAGAGACCTTTTCTGCCTGCCACTGTTACAAGGCTAGCTTTTAGGCTGAAGGAAGCCATACACACTTACATATAAACCTTATAAACATATGACAGGGATGGGACCTTTTAGGAGCACTGAGTAGAGTAATCCTGACCTCAGGCAGGAGTGGTGGCCCCTGTGTCTAGGCTGCAGCCAAAACACACATTCCTGTTGCTCATTTAACTGTCAGTACTACAGGTGAATGAAGGCTGGTTTGTCTGAAGCAGCTGAGAGAAGCACGGACAGGGGAGGAGTATTGCTCCTTGCTACTTAAAACATCAGACATAAACTCTAATAGATATTAACCTACTGAATGCTGACCATCCTATGCCCTGAACAAAGCCACAGTAGTAATGGCGAATTATGTGTACTGAATACTGGCCAGGTCCTGACTCTACTCTCATTTCCATCTTTCAAATAGGCCAACTGCCTTTCTGTTCACACATGTAGAATAGGTGGCCCAGAAAGGTTAAGAGACTTGCTCAAAGTCACTTGGCTCCAGAACTTTCTGTGACCATTCTTTTTTTTTTTTTTTTTTTTTAATTATTTATTTTATGTATGTGAGTACATGGTCACTCTCTTCATACACACCAGAAGAGGGCATCGGATTCCATTACAGATGGTTGTGAGCGACCTTGTGGTTGCTGGGAATTGAACTCAGGACCTCTGAAAGAGCAGTCAGTGCTCTTAACCACTGAGCCATCTCTCTAGCCCGACCATTCTTGACTTACTCAATTCTTGACTTACTCAGCTATCAGGCTATGGGGTTGGACAGTCTTAAGCTATCCTGTCTGCAGCATGGCCTGGGATGTCACCGTATTCTAACTGGGACAGTCTTCCTTTGAAGGCAAGAGACAAGCAAAGGTATCTGCTGACTATTATCTGAAGCTGTATGTTCCCAGTGTGTCTGTGGGAGGCAGAATTCAGGGAGCCACCATGAAGATTTGGTGGGTGGATATGGGAAACATTGGGTGTGGCTGGATCCTCACCTCTCTTTCCTCTCTCCCTGCCCCCAAGTGGTGCTTATTGGGGACTCAGGTGTAGGTAAGAGCAACCTGCTATCACGCTTCACCAGAAACGAGTTCAATCTAGAGAGCAAGAGCACCATTGGAGTGGAGTTCGCCACTCGCAGCATTCAGGTGGACGGCAAGACCATCAAGGCTCAGATCTGGGATACTGCTGGCCAAGAGCGCTACCGTGCCATTACCTCTGCGTGAGTTTAGCTAGGGTCAAGACCTGGAAATCGCTGGGGTGTGTGGGCATGAGATATGGGAGCTTGAAAGGATATGTAGGGGCTGAACTGGAACCTGAAAAGCTGAGATCAGGAAGTAGGAGGGTACCCTGAGAGCTGCAGGACCCAGAGGCAGACCAATACCCGCCTATTGCATAATCTGGCTGTGAGGTCATTACTGGGTGGACAGTGAAAGTCTAGCGTAGGCCTTCCATTTTTACCCAGACAGCCTACCTGCTTTCCTGTTCCTGGCATCTTCTCCCAGTCTTAGCATACATTTTGCCTCCCAATTGCTAAGACACACTCAGTCTGCCTCTTTGTGCACCCCTGAGCCCCCTAGCTGTCCCCTCACCTCAGTTGCTGTGCTTTGCTTTTTCTTCACCATGGCCTCATCATGGGTCCTTCATTCCCAGAGGATGGAAGTGGTCCCATCTGTGGTACAGGCCTGTTTGCACAGTGGACATCGGCACTTCTACCTGGTAGCAGTCTTCTCCCTATACGGCTGCTGTATCTTCTCCCTCTGTTGATGGCCTTTGGATGTCTTCTATTCCTGAGCCCCAAATCCCCTCCTCCGTCTCTCCCATTCCTGAAAGGCCTCCTTCAAAGATAGGATGGCTGCCCTTTGTCTGGGCCCTGTGCTTGGACCATCCTCTGGGGATCCCATGAGGCTGCCACAGCCTCCAGTTTAAGGTTCATGTCTGCACCTACTCTGCAGGTACTACCGTGGTGCAGTGGGTGCACTGCTGGTATATGACATTGCCAAGCACTTGACATATGAGAATGTGGAGCGCTGGCTGAAGGAGCTGCGGGATCATGCAGATAGCAACATTGTCATCATGCTGGTGGGCAACAAGAGTGACCTGCGCCACCTTCGGGCTGTGCCCACTGACGAGGCCCGTGCCTTTGCAGGTGAGCTTGTGCCAGACAAGCCAGTAAGTGGTAGGACTGTGCTCTGAGAACTAGACTGACAGGTTCAGAGAAATATCTAGAAATCAGGCACCCACCTCCTCCGGTGTCAAGGCTCATAGGCATAGTGCTTGTGTTCAGCCTCTTGTCCCTGAGCAGTCAACCTCTTGATCCCACCCACTAGCAGTGACTCTTCAGATCCTGAGTTGGCAGGTGGGCAGGAGTGGGCCTGGAGAGGGTTAGGTGGCGAGAGGAGTGGTGACAGGGCATGGGGGCCAGACCCTCTCATCGAGAGACGGTTTTCTCTTTTTCCAGAAAAGAACAACTTGTCCTTCATTGAGACCTCAGCCTTGGATTCCACCAATGTAGAGGAGGCGTTCAAGAACATCCTCACAGGTAGGCCGGGGGTCTGGGTGGGTGTAAGGATGGTGCCTTATGTGTAGGAGCACTACAGACCCAGTATAGACCTTCCTTGCCCCATAGAGTCAGGACATAATCTAGCCCTTGCTGGCATGTGGGCACAGAGGTCCTCACCTAGGTCCCTGTGGTATGGGCCCTTCTGGGGCTGCAGGGGAAGGAAGGAACAAGCAGCCTGTGCTAGGTAGGACTAGTTCTGTGTCCTGCTCCTGCCCCGGCCCACTTGGCTGTGCCTGTTAACCTCCAGGAGCCCAGCCCGGAATTCTGTTTTGCTGTGATGTTGTAGGGATTCCTTACAGTATGGTGGGGAATTGTCTTTGTTTCCTATTGCTGTGATACAATACTCTTTTTTTTAAAAAGGGCAAATTCAACATTTTTTTTTGGCTGACAGCTCAAGGTACTTGAAGCAGCTGGTCACGTCATGACAGTCAGGAGACTGGGGATATATGCAAGCTGCTGCTTAGCTCCCGTTTTCCATTGTACAGTCCAGCATCCCCTGCATGGAATGGCTCTGCCATGTCAATTAATGTCATCAAAATCCTCCCCTATTGTCGTGCACAAAAGCCCTTCTCCCAGGTGATTCAAGGTTGTATCAAGTCGAAGATTAGGAATCATCTAGCCTGTATCCTCCAGAAAAGTAAATTGCCTTCACCAGGGTACACAGCTTGCTCACTACATCCTCCCTGTTGCAGAAATATACCGTATTGTGTCACAGAAGCAAATCGCTGACCGTGCAGCCCATGATGAGTCCCCTGGCAACAATGTGGTGGACATCAGTGTGCCACCCACCACCGATGGACAGAAACCCAATAAGCTGCAGTGCTGCCAGAACCTGTGACTGCCCTGCACCTCCACCCAGCGTGCGTGCACGTCCTCGGTCCTTGACCAGCCCCTCACCAGTGTCTTCCCAGCCCCTCCTTTGTCCCTCTAGGACAGGCTGCTCCCACCCTCCAAGTGAGCTCCGCCTGCCAGCCTGATGGCCCAGGAAGAGCAGGAGTCCAGTGGCCTCTCCTGTCCTGCCTGCTCGAGAGAAGCTAGAAGCCCCTTGCTTATGTACCTGCTCTTGGATATTGTGGACATCTTGACAGGGTAGGGAGGTTGGCAGGATGGACAGGGCCAGCCAGAGGTGAGGAAGATGAGTGGAAGGAGCCGGCTTCTCCTGTTTTTCATGTCAGACTCCAGGGAGTGATCACCTCCTTCCCTCTCTGGCCAGTTGATCCAATTGGCCCTGCATCCCCATCCCAAACCCTCTCTGAGCTGATACCCGAAGAGCCAGGCATCAGGGGCTGAGCAGGTGGACATTCTGGGCTCTGCCTCCTGCCTATACCACCATAGCCAGTGCCAGCACAGCCTCCAGCATTCCCAGGCCTGCGCACTCCTGCTCCTGCCTGTAGATTTATGCTGGGAGAAGACACTTTGCCCCCTCTCCCTCCTCCTCTGCACGCAGCGCTCTCCTCTGCCCATCCCCACTTCTCTGTCTCGTCTCCTTGTCTGGTCAGGAACCTGTCTGCAAGTGAAGCAATATCTCCGTGTTTTGTATATACAACTGCTCTTGTAGCCTTTGGTTTTTGTTATTGTAGAGAAACACAGATTCTTTATACACTTTGTAAAGTTTATGCCAAACCCCAGCTCTCGAACTGTTCTCCCTGTAGCCCTTGCACTGTTGCCCGTTACTAAAATGTATAAGCCACTTCTGTACAGAAACCCACCGCTCAGCCTCTGTCTTCTTTCTTCCAAGTGATGCACCTGAACCAGGGCCTTTTACTTGTCCCCAGTAGTAGGTTAGTCTAGTACCTGCCGAAGGCAGTGGGTAGGCCTGCTGATCTTGCACAGTAGTCTGTAAGATGAGGATCCTGGGCCCCGGGGGTGTGTGTGTGTGTGTGTGTGTGAATCCTATACAAGTGGCTCCCATAATATGGAGGAAGGAAATGCTGGTGACCTGAAGTAGCAGCCTTCACTTGGAACAGTTTAAGAAGTTGTACCTGCTTTCCCCAAATAACTTGTATCTAGGATTGCCAGACCTGAGGGCGCCCCCTGGTGTGAATGGGAAGCATGAGCATGCCCATGGGTTGCCATTTTCACCTGCTGCCAACAATGGCCTCATCTGGGGTCCTGGCAAGGAAGGCTTGCTTGGTAACAGTGGGTGATGTTACCCTATCATGGCTGTCTTTACTCAAGACTGACACTTGATGGGGACAGTGGAAGATGCCAGTTACTACAAGGTGAGCTGCTCTTGATTTTCACTGGCACTTCCCAGAACCCATCTCCCTTGTCCCTGTGCCCAAAGCTGACAGTAACAAGATGTGTTGTTCTCTACCCCTGAAGGAAATCTTACAATCCAAGTGCAGCCAGCTGTTCTAGAAGCCCTAGTCTCTGGATGAAGAGAACCTGGGGGTGCCCTGCCTCCTGATTCTGGAATGAATGCAGCCTCCTTGTGTGTGGGGAGTGGGGGTGTGTGGGGGGGTCCAATCCCAGATACATCTCTCTGATCCAAGCTGGGCACAGTGGCTCACACTTGTTTTCTCATACTTTGGAAGTGGTGACAAGAGATCAGGAGTTCAAGGCTACATGAGACCCTGTCTAAGAAAATTAACATTTTAAAAAAAAAAAAAAATTAAGCCGGGCAGTGGTGGCGCACGTCTTTAATCCCAGCACTTGGGAGACAGAGGCAGGTGGATTTCTGGGTTTGAGGACAGCCTGGTCTACAGAGGGAGTTCCAGGACAGCCAGAGCTACACAGAGAAACCCTGTCTCGGAAAAAAAAAATATATATTAAGGAAAGGAAAAACTAAAACCCCAAAGCAGTTGGGATAGATCTTCAGGGCATGTCACAAACCAGAAGTCAGCCTAGGCCAAAGCTGTTGATGAGAGGTAGACTGACTAGTAAACATCAGCAGGAAGTGGCACAAGTCTAAGACTCAGCTCGAAAGAACTCCCAGTGGGGTTGACATATTGGAAGAGCCAATTTCAAGTTGTCCTCTGATTTCCACATGATATTGAATATCTTACAAAAAAAAAAGTCTGTCATTGGTCTAGGCCAATGGCTCTGGTTAAAAAAAGCTGGACTCACCAATGCAAACCACTTGTAATTCCAACAATCCTCTCGGGAAATGAGAGGCAGAGACAGGATATTCAGAAGCCCATGGCCAGCTTCTGCAGGGGTAAAAGAAGAAAGACCCTGTCTCAAACCATGTGGAAGATGACTCCCTACAAAGTTGTCCTCTGAGCTCGACCCTTAGGAAAGACTATTTGCACACACAAATGTGCACACATACAGCTACATGTAATGTGCACACACAAATATATCCATATAGAGTGTACACAGAGACGCTCTCATAGTGTACACATGCACACATAAGTAGACATGCAAGTGTACATGAGAAGGCAGTGTACATGAAACACATCATGTGCTTTGGTTGTAAGAAGTGGAAAAAATCAAGCTGGAACTAATCTGGAAGCTTCCTGCCTAGCTTTCATAGTGCCAGAAGCTATGTAGCCTGCTAGAGAACTGTCATTGATAGTTCCGGCTATAGACCCTGCATGCTACAGTACTAACATGTTAGACAAGATATGCCTGTTGGTGCAATAGTGGCATGACTTAAGAGTAGCAGGTTCCTTCTGATTAAACCTAAAACCCATTCCACAGAAGAGAGTTCACATTTGGTACTGTAAGCCTAATCAAAAGCCTGCAGCTGGGGATGCTGTAGGGTCTTATAGGATGTACATGCCTGCATTCACTTACACCAGCATTGTCTCTCACAACAATAAATAAAATTAAAGTGCATAAGCGACTCATTTGTTGTTTGGTCAAGCTTTTAGCTTCTGTGTCCAGGTAGGGACTAGACGAGAACTGGAGACAGAACATCCAGGGCTAAGTCTTAGCCAAACAAAACTGGATTATTATAGAGTTGTTGGTTTTGTAAGTTAGCCCACTGTTGTAGTGTAGCAAGGGACTTGAGAAAACAGTACCAAAATCAACACATGAGAGACAAAAACACTGGAAACCCTTGCCCACATGCAACAAACAGAACGTGTTCAAGAAAGCCCATGAACTTGGGAGGCAGGAGTATCTCTGAGTGTGAGGCCAGTCTGGCCTACATAGCAAGTTCCAGGACAAGCAGGACTACACAGGAAAAAGAGAAAGCCCAAGATATAAAACTGCAGGGAAGCAGGTGCAATGCTAATGCCTCTAAAGAATCATGAGCCTTGTGGCTTAGCACTTCTTTAGTATTTATTTTCCCCTCAGCTCACAGAGCTCTGGCTCTCCTGGCCTCGATTTGGAATCCAGGCTGGCCTTGAACTCAAGAGATCTGCCTGCTCTGCCTCTTGAGTGCTGGGGTTAAAGACATGTGCCACTATGCCCAGCTTGCCTTTTCTTTCCTTTTGGAACATTATGCATGTTTTGACTGCACGTATGTCTGTGTACCACATTCATGCAGTTTCCACAGAGGCCAGAAGGATGTGTCCACTGGAGTTAGAAATGCTTGTAAGCTGCCATGTGAGTGCTGGGAATTGAACCTGAGTCTTCTAGTAGAGCAACCAGTGCTGATCATGACAGGGCCACCTCCGTTTCCTTTTCTTTATAAACATACTTTCTCCTTTTGTCTCTTTATATATTTATATGTTGAGTTGGTAGTGTGTACATGGTGTGTGTTCGCAAGTATATAGAGATGCACATACCTATGTGGGATACCAGAGGTAGGTTACAAAGTATCTTCCTCTATTTGAAGGAGGGTCTCTCCCAGAATGGAATGTGCGGGTTGTTTGTTTGTTTGTTTTCTACTGGGCTGGTAGCCAGCAAGCCCAAGCAATCCCCCTATGTCCAGGGTGCAGTTCTCTATCCCGGAACAGGAGACCCTGGAAACCTCAGTGGGTGTCTTGAAAACTCGGATCCACATCTGAAGCAACATGTAGTGGTGTTGGGAAGTGTAGCCTTTCAGCGTAACCAGAAACAGATGAGGTCATCAGAGTAGGGCTCCCGTGAGAGCACTGTTGCTTCATAGGATGAAGACACCCAGCTTGGCACACTTAGTGTCTCACCTTGCAAGTTTTTTCTGCAAACTTTGTAACTTTGTAAAGTTACACATTACAAAGTTGTAAAAAGTTTCTTCATCAGATGTTGCACCTTGCTCCTAGACCTCTCAGTCACCAGAATAGTGAATTAAATGAGCCTCTCTACTTTCCATCCATCCATCTATCTAAGCTCAGTGGAAAATTTATTTTCAGGAATTTTTTGTTTGTTTGGTTTTTTGTTTTTGGTTTTTCGAGACGGGGTTTCTCTGTGTAGCCTTGGCTGTCCTGGAACTCACTCTGTAGACCAGGCTGGCCTTGAACTCAGAAATCCACCTGCCTCTGCCTCCCGAGTGCTGGGATTAAAGGCGTGCGCCACCACTGCCCGGCTATTTTCAGGACTTGAATCTCCTTCACTGTCGATTCCAGGGATCAAAGTTATGAAGCTTGGTGGCAGGCACCCTCACCTGCTGAATTATCTAACTGGCCTTCTCTTTCCAGTATCCTACTCCCAAACTGTTTGTCACAGCAACTAAAATTATCTTAGGCAGGCAATGTGGCTAGGAGTTTGATTGTGTGTTAGTTGGTAGAGGCTGTTGGGCAGATGAATAACTACCCTGGTATCCAAGGGCCCCCTCCCATTGATGCCAGATAAGGCAGTCCTCTACTACATGTGTCGTGAAAGCCATGGACCCAACCATGTATAGTCTTTGGTTGGTGGGTTAGTCCCTGGGAGCTCTGTGGGGTCCAGTTAGTTAACACTGTTGTTCTTCCTATGGGGTTGCAGTTCCCTTCAGCTCCTTCAGTCCTTCCCCTAACTCTTCCATTGGGGGCCCCAGGCTCAGTCCAATGGTTGCCTGTGAGTATCTGCATCTGTATTGGTCAGGTGCTGGTAGAACCTCTCAGGGAACAGCCATACCAGGTTGCTGTCGACAAGTGCTTCTTGGCATCAGCAATAGTGTCTGGGTTTGGTGTTTGTAGATGGGATGGATCCAAAGATGGGGTGGTCTCTGGATGGCCTTTCCTTCAGTCTCTGCTCCATTTTTGTCCCTGCGTTTCCTTTAAACAGGGACAATTCTGGGTTAAAAAATTTGAAATGGGTGGGTGGCCCCATCCCTCCCACTGGAGGCCCTGTAGACTCTTCAGATTACATCTCCCCACTATTAGGTATTTCTGCTAATATCATCCCCAGTGGGTCTTGGGAGCCTCTCAAATCCAGGGCATCTGGGACTTTCTAGTGGTTCCCTCTGTTCCCCACACCCCACAGCTACGTATTTCTATTTATTCTCCACCCTCTGGACTTCTCTCTCTTCCCATGTCTGGTCCTGCCGCCTCCTTTTTCCCTTCCCTCCCCTCTATCACCCAGGTCCCTCCCTCCTTCTGGCCTTTGTGATTATTTTGTTTCTCATGCTAAGTAGGATTGAAGAATCCACACTTTAGCCTTCCTTTTCTTTCTTTCTTTTTTTAATTAATTCATTTATTTTTTCCTACTTTATTTACATTTCAAATGTTTCCCCCTTTCCAGACCTCCCCTTTGGAACCTCCCCATTCCCTCCCCCTCAGCCTTCCTTCTTGTTAAGCTTCATATGGTCTGTGAGTTGTATCATGGGTATTCTGAGCTTTGGGGCTAATATCCACTTATCAGTGAGTACATATCATGTATGTCCTTTTGGGTCTGGGTTACCTTACTTCGGATGATATTTTCTAGTTCCATCCATTTGCCTGCAAAATTCACAAAGTCATCATTTTTAATAGCTGAATAGTACTCTGTTGTGTAAATGTACCACATTTCCTGTATCCATTCTTCTGTTGAGAGACATCTGGGTTGTTTCCAGCTACATGTCCTTGTTATATGTTGGAACATCTTTTGGATATATACCTATGTCTTTTTATTGGGGAATTAAGTCCATTGATGTTGAGAGATATTAAAGACCAATGATTGTTGGTTCCCGTTGTTTTTGTTGTTAGAGGTGGTATTATATTTGTGTGGCTCTTTTTTTTTTTTTTTTTTAGGTTTGTTGTGAGATGATTCATTTCTTGGTTTTCCTTGGGTGTAGTTTCCCTCCTTCTGTTGGAGTTTTCCTTCTATTATATGTTGTAGGCCTGGATTAGTGGAAAAATATTGTTTAAATTTGGTTTTGTCATGGAATATATTTGTTTATCCATCTATGGTGATTGAGAGTTTTGCTGGGTATAGTTGCCATGGCTGGCATTTGTGTTCTCTTAAGGTCTGCATGACATCTGTCCAAGATCTTCTGGATGTTTGAGTCTTTGTTGAGAAGTCTGGTGTAATTCTGATACCTCTGCTTTACATGTTACTTGGCCTTTTCCCCTTACCACTTTTAATATTCTTTCTTTGTTCTGTGCATTTAGTGTTTTGATTATTATGTGACTGGAGGAATTTCTTTTCTGGTTCAATGTATTCGGTGTTTTGTAGGCTCCTTGTATGTTTATGGCCATTTCTTTCTTTAGATTAAGGAAGTTTTCATCTATGATTTTGTTGAAGATGTTTTCTGGCCTTTGAATTGGGAATCTTCACTCTCTTCTATACCTATTATCCTTAGGTTTGGTCTTCTCATTGGGTCCTGGATTTCCTGGATGTTTTGGGTTAGGAGCTTTTTGCACTTTGTATTCTCTTTGACCATTGTGTCAGTATCTTCTATGGTATCTTCTATGCCTGAGCTTCTCTCTTCTATCTCTTGTATTCTGTCGGTGATGCTTGCATCTATGACTCCTGATCTCTTTCCTAGGTTTTCTATCTCCAGGATGCTTCCCTTTGTGATTTCCTTATTGTTTCTATTTCCATTTTTAGATCTTGGACATTTTTGTTCAATTCCTTCACCTGCTTGATTGTATTTTCCTGTATCTCTCTAAGGCATTTGTGCTTCCTCTTTAAGGGTTTCTACCCGTATCAGGGAATTATGTCCTCCTTAAGGTCCTCTATCATCTTCATGATATGGGATTCTAGGTCTGAATCTTGCTTTTCAGGCATGTTAGGGTATCCAGGGCTCACTATGGTGGGAGACCTGGGTTCTGATGGTGCCAACTGGCTTTGGTTTCTGTTGCTTATGTTCTTGTGCTTACCTTTCACCATCTGGTTATCTCTCGTGTTAACTGGCCTTGCTGTCTCTGATTGGAGCTTGTCCCTCCTCTGAGCCTGGTTATGATGGACCTCCTCAAGTCAGGTTGTCTCTGAGTTTAAGAGGGGGTCTGGAGCTCCCCATCTGAGAGCCTGGTTATAACAGACTCCTGCAAGCCTGGTTGTAAAGGACATACTGAGAGTCAAGCTGTCTCTGGGTGTGAGAGGACTCTGGAGCACCTGCTCTGTTCCTGGGCACAGTTTTGGACTGGAAGGATGATGTGTCTCCAGCAGGGCAGATAGGTCCTGCTTCCGCTGGAGTCTGTGGGGGTCCCAGTTAGGTCAGGTATTAGGTCAGGGAAGCTCACTTGTGAACCTGGTCGTGATGGATCTACTAGAGTCAAGCTGTTTGTGTGGGATGGGGTCTGGAGTGCTGGCTCTGCCCCTGGCAGAGTTGTGGGCTGGAAGTCAGAAGCCAACTTTTAAGAGTCATGTCTTCTAAGTGTTGTGATTTTGGGGATGAACTAAGGTCATCAGGCAAGTGCTGTACCCACTAACCCATCTTGCCAGCCCTTTGTTTTTTATGGAAAGGGAGGTCTCATACTGTAACCCAGGCTGGCCTAGAAACAGATATAGATGGGTCCTTTTTTCTCACCTTCAAGAGTGCTTGGATTACAAGTGTGCTCCACTGGCTCAGTCTCACATTTTTGTCAGATTCAAAAGAAACTCTGGACAAATGGCTATCTGTGGTGCCTATGAGCATACCGAAGTGCATGCTGGCCTCCAGCTTCCCTCAGCATCACAAATACCTGTTACAGTGTCCATGCTGATACCCTGGCTGTTCTCATCTCCTCTCACCCTGCCTCTTACCCTTAACTTCTCAAGCTCATGGCTTCCCTCCTGCAGCTTCTGTTTCCTTGTAACTGCCATTTTCACTATGAACTCTCTTGGTCCCGAATCTCTCTTTTATCTTCTTCTCTTAGCTCCCCTTTTCTTGCTCTTCTCTCTTTGTCTCCTTTGTCTCTTTGTCTCCTTTGTCTCTTGCTCCCCACCCCCTTTCCTCTCATGGTCAAGTTTAGTCTGTGGGCCCTGTTCAATCTACTACTTTTCCTGTTCTGGACTCTTCCAGATGCCTCTGGCTGTAGTCTCCCTCATCTCTGTAATAAAAACCTTGCCCTCAATCATACTTTGGAGAGGTCATGTCCTCAGTTTATATAATTTTTCCTTTTAAATATGGAATGCTTAATGAATTTCTAGATGATCCTTGCTTGCAGGGCTCATGCTAATCTTCTCTGTATCATTCTAATTTTAGTTCATGTGCTGCTGAAACAAGCAACAGATTGTGTGAGTAAGTGAGTGAGCATGTGTCTGTGTCTGTGTATGTGGTATTTGTGCATTTTTGGATGCTGATGTGCCCTCTAGTGTTCACCTGAGCATCTTAGAAAACAGTGTTAGCTATCCTGCTCTATCATGCTCCTTCAGAGAGAGGCAGTCTCTCTGAACCTGGAGCAAAACTGGCAGCCAGGAATTGTGAGACATCCTCCACTCTCTACCCCCTCACAGTGCTAAGGTTACAGACAGACACTGCCACATCTTTACATAAGTGCTGAGGATTTGAACTCATGTTCTCAGGCCTGTGTAGCAAGTATTACCCACTGAGCTATCCCCTAAGCCCAGATTTCAAATTTAAATATATTTTTTATTGTTTGTGTACAAGTGTTTTGCCAGCATATAAGTCTGTGCACCACATACATGCCTGGGGCCCACAGAGGCCAGGAGAGGAAGTTAGGTCCCCTAAGACTAGAATTTCATATATATATCTCTGTCCCATCACCCCCATCACCCCATTTTGATTTCTAAATATCACTTACCAGATCCAGGCCAGAGGCAGGGATTACAAGTCACCCTGAAATATCTTGCTGGGCCAGTAAATAGGCAAGATGGAATCAGAAAACCATCTTCTAATAGGACTGTGATTCACCATACAGCCTTGACAAGAGAGGACAAATGGAGGGGCAGTGGTGGCGCACGCCTTTAATCCCAGCACTCGGGAAGCAGAGGCAGGCGGATTTCTGAGTTCGAGGCCAGCCTGGTCTACAGAGTGAGTTCCAGCACAGCCAGGGCTACACAGAGAAACCCTGTCTCGAGAAACAAACAAACAAAAGACAAATGATTTACAGAGAGGCACTGTGCCTTTTTCTTTCAGCTCACTAAGCCAAAATTGCTCAGTGGGTAAAGGAGGTACTTGCTGCCAGGCCTGACAATGTGAGTTTAATCTCAGGGACCCACACAGTGGAAGGAGAGGACAGATTCCTGCCAGCTGTTTTCTGATGTCCACATTGGTACCAGGCAGGCACGTGTGTGGGGGAGAGCACACACATACACAAAACTGATAAGTAAGTGACATTTTTTAAACAAAGGGATTAAGTCCCTAAGACCATATTTTTCTCTAGCTTTGAATAAAAAATTGTTTCTGTGTGTCTGGAGGGATGACTCAGCAGTTAAGAGCACTGTCTGCTCTTGTAGAGGACACAGGTTAGATTCTCAGAACCCACAGGGGCACTTCACAGCCATTTGTCCAGGGATCTAATGCCTTTTTCTGGATTCTGCATGGACTGCATTTACCTGGTATACAGGCAAAACACTCATAAACATAAAATAAAAAATAAATCTTAAAAAAATTAAAATTGCCTATGTAGTAGAAGAGACAATGAAACAATGCATCTTACCTTTGGCCCAGATCTTCTTCATCCAGAAAAAGACTCTTTAGCCTATGTCACAGCTAAATTTATATCTCTTTGAGCCTTTATCTCACAGCTTTCCATGACTGTCTATAGTTCCATGAGCTATCTATATTCATGGTGGAGAGAAAGTAGACCTCTTTTCAAATTTGGCCAAGCTGTAAAAGAAAAATATTTTTAAAGACTGGGTTGTTAGTCTAGGCTACACTTTAGCTTGATACATAGGTAAGGATGGCATTGAACTCTTGATCCTTCAGTCTCCACCTTCTGAATGATGGAATATAGACATTGGACACCATACCTTGTTGTACGTGGAATCCTGGTCTCTGTGAATGCTAAGCAAGTACTCTACCAACTAAGCTATCTCCTCATTCCAAAACTATAAATAGACTGATGCTACTATCCCAATCTCTGTTTCTTAAATTTTCTTGCAAAACAGAGAAACTAAGGAGGTGGGTTTATTGACCTACATGCTTAGAAGTAATAGTAATAACCAAAGCAGACAATAATCATCAGTGGGTATCAAATTTTTTGCAAACATTTGTTGACAAACAATATTTAATTAATTTCAAAATATTTCCCATAAGTCATTTATTGACAGTATGTCACACTAACTCATACTGGAGAAACAGGAAGGCAACATTTCAACTCAGCATAATAAGTAGTGGAGTTTATCAACACTGTGTGCATCCTGAGAACGCAATGTTGTTTTTGTACTTTCTACAGAAGAACAATGTGAGGAAGAAATGTAGATGTTTTCAAATGAAGGGCCAGTCTACAAAATATCTAGCCTGTCATTTCGAAAAGTATCAAGGTCATGAAGACAAGGCATAATTGAGGAACTGTTCCCAACCCCACTCCTGGGTGCTAGGGATGAACCCAGTGCCTTGCTCATGTTGAGGAGGGGCTCTACTGGAGCTAGGACCTTAGTCTCTCACTGGGGGGATTCCAGGCCCTGAACTTTACCACCTAGCCCTACCTTTAAAAGATGTCATTCAAACTTTGAAAGGGCTTTGAGAATTATATGGTAATACAGGGTTGATGTTAAATTTCTGATCTAGAAGGTTGTCCTCTGATTATGTGGAACAATATTCTCATATTCAGGAAATGGCTGAGCATGGTAGCATATAACTGCATTCCTAGTATGCCGGAGGCTGAGGCAAGAAGATTACCATGACTCAAGAATAGCTTGAACTACATAGTAAGATCCAGTCTCAAAAACCAAAGTCAGGGCTGGGGCTATAGATCAGTTGGTAGAATGCTTGCGAAGCATGCATCAAGTCAGGGGTTCCATCCAGAGTGGTGCTGCAGACATGCCATCCCAGCCCTCAGGAGATAAAGGCAAGAGCTATGCTCTTTGGCTACTCAGCAAATTGGAGGCCAGCCTGGAATACATGAGATCCTGTCTCAGAACAAACAGATAAGAACAGCAAAACGAGAATAGAGAAAGACAGATGATGGATAGCTCCATGATGGCAAATGTGTACTATTGCAGACCAAGCGCATATTCAGGGAGGTAGAGGCAAGGGGAATACTGTAAGGGCAAAATGAGAAGGGTTACATAAGTGATCCTGACTCACTTATCCTTGGAGACAGTGGACAATAACAAGAGTGCTATCAGTCTGGGGCAGTGCAAGCATTGTTCAGCAAATGTCCTTGAATAAACACTTTGGTAAAGTTTCAGTGGCCTCTACAATAATTTTTGTTATGATGGTTACGAAGCATGGGTGAGTGAAATATCCTCTTTTATAATCTCTGGGTTTTATGCTGTTGTTTTTTTCTGCTGACACAAGGTCTCACTATGGCTGTGTCAAGTAGGCTGGCCTACCTCACAGAATCTACAATTCACAGAGATTTGCCTGTTTCTGTCTCTGAAGGCTGGAATTAAAGGCCTGTGCCACTACACCTAACTTTTTAAACTTCTTTTTACCGTAGGTGTTGCAACTGAACAAAAGTGACTTTACATTGTTTCTGATATGTTCATACTCTGTTGACAACTTTAAAAAAATGTTACTAAAGCCATGCCTACACTTAGAACTTGGAAGCAGAAGTCAAAGTCATCCTTGGCTGTGTATACACTTCAAAGCCACACTGGGCTTTATGAAACCCTCTATCAAAACACCAAACCAAACCAAATCATCATCACCACAACCACCACCGACAAGATGAAGCTTAAGGTGTAGCTCAGTGGTGAGCACCTCCCTAATATATCAGGCTTCTGGCTCCATCATAGGCATTGTAACTAATAATAATTTACTATTATCATTTTCTGTGTAGTTGAGAATGACCTTGAACCTCCTGAGTGCTGTGATTATAGGCATGTACCACCAAGACCAGGGCTTTGTGTGCTGGGCAAGTACTACTAAGTGCTGTATTAAAGCAAAGGTCTCTCACTGAAACTAGTGCCAGATTGGCAGTCAGCAAACCCCAGCCCTCTTTCTGTCTACAGCACTGAGGCTACAGGAGTTTAAGGCCACATTCAGCTCTTTTATGTGGATGCTGAGGATTTTAACTCAGATCCTCATGTTTGCCAGGCAAGAGCTCTTGCCCACTGAACCATCTCAACAGCTCTTTCTACCATCTGTTGCTTCATGTTTTGAATGTATCTCTTGCTTGAATGAGTGATGAATAAATGTTGATGGCTTTAATTTCTCCACAGAACTCTTAACTCCTTTGGGCTAATTTTCTCCTGCAAAATGTGATATCCTTTCTACCCGAGGATTGGTAAATGTGATAAGAATGTATCTCAGCTCATACTGTTTGTGCCTAGCACGCAAGAAAAACTTGATTCCATTCTAGCTCCTGATAGCCCTGGGAAGGTGGAGGCCAGAGCATCAGAGGTTCAAGGTCATCCTTGCTACAAAGTGAGTTGGAGGTTAGCCTGATTTACATTAAAACTGTCTTCAAAAAATAAAAAACGGGGAAAAAAAAGAATCGGAAAGAAGTTACTTGGCAAGTGTCAAGTTGTTTACTTAGGCGTGCCTTTGTTCTGCAGCTGGCTCTGGCAGCAAGTCTACCGCCAGAGCTTGGGATGGGGGAGGAGCCGGGATGAGGCGGGGCCCATTCTAGGGGTGGAGCCAGAACGCGGCAGGGGCGGAGCCAGAAGCTGCGGCGCCGCGGGGCCTGGACCGCCCAGGACGTCCCGTATTTTGAAAGCCCCACCACCTTGGGCGGGATGTGTATGCTGATTGGCAGATGATGCTCAGAGGCAGACTCCATTGGTTCGCCGTGCTGTCGGCTCGGCGGGCGGTGCCCGGACGCAGGTGCTCGCCGGAGCCGGAGCAAGCTGCTGCTGACGGGCCGGGCCGGGCCGGGACCCGGGCCAGGGAGAACCGAGGGGCCTGCGCGGCCGCCCGGCCCGGCCGCGGAACAGGTAGGCACGGAACAGTGAGCGGGTCTGGCCCGACTATGTAGGCAGGTCTCTCAGGTCCCGGGTTCGAGGCCCCGACTGAGTACTCGGGCGGGACAGATAGGGCTGCACTCTTGGCCTTAGCCCTACTCAGGAAGCAGGCACCTCAGTTATCATTTCGAGGTTGGTGAGAGGTCTCTGGGCCTCTCCTCGCAGTAGGAACCTCTGTGAGCCTCGGTTTCCCCATCTATGAAAAGTGGGTCATCTCGGAGCCAACCTGATTTAGGAGATGGCTGATGAGAAAAGCTCCTGGCATACAGTAGATGGTCAATAAGTGGCTAATGTCACTCTGAAACCCTCTTCATAACGGTTCTGTCTGGATAATTACTAACATTATAAAGAGTTGGGCGCTTCACAAAAAGCTACTTAGAGTGCACTATACTGAAAATGTTTTTCAAACAGTATTCAGGGACTACCAAGATGGCTCAGCTGGTCAAAGTGCTTTTCTGAGTTCAATCTTGAGGTCTCATATGGTGAAAGAAAAACTGACAACAGAAAGTTGTCTTTTGAACTCCAAAGGCACACCCTTGCATGAGTACACCTACATATATATGCACAAATACACATAAAATAAATACAATTGAAAACACTTTTTAAAAACCCTGTAGTCAGAATTTATGTGGTTAGTGGGAAACATACTAGGTAGAAGTACTAAAAGTAATTCCTTTCGTCTAAATGAGCAAATTGAAGTTCAGGGAAATTAAAGCCGTTGCCCAAGGCCAAAAGCAACAAATAAGAAGTAGAGCTGGGATTAGAACTTAGTTTCTGGATGGGGGATGTAGCTCAGTACTTGCCTAGCATGCACTGGCCCTGGTTTTATCCCAGTACTGCCAAACACCACACACACACACACACACACACAAACATACACACACAATCTCATAAAGTCAGAAAGGGATAGGTGAGGCCCAGAAAAACAAATTAACTTGAACCAGGGCATACAGTATCAGTGGCAGAGCCAGGATAAAGTGCCTAGGTCATGGAGCATGGTGGTACAAGCCTGTTATCTCAGCTACTGTGGAGAGTGAGGCAGGAAGACTTCAAGTCTTGGCTTGGTTTCTTAGTGTAACTTGTTTTGTTTAGTTTTATTTTTATTTTTGAGAAGGCCATACTCTGTAGCCTTGATTGTTCTGGAACTCCTTACGGAGAACAGGCTGGCTTTGAATTCCTTGAGATCCAATTGCCTCTGCCTTCCAAGTGCTGAGACTAAACCTGTGTGCCACGGTGCCATTTTTTTTTTTTTTTTAAATGTATGTGTGCCTCTGTGAATTTATGTCTATTATGTAAGAGCCTTCGGATGCCAGAAGAGGGTGCTGGATCCCCTGGAACTGGAGTAATAAGCAGTTGTGAGCCACAGCATGGGTACTGCAACCCAAGCCGGGCCCCTGCAAGGACAGTAGTCTTAAGTGCTAAGCCACTTCTCCAGCCCACAGTCGTGTTTTAACAGCTACCCATCTGTTCATGTGTAAGTTCGTGAGCCCATGTAGAGACCAGAAGACAGCTTTGGGGGTCCGTTCTCTCCTCTTACCCGATGAGGTTCCGGGGATTAAACTCAGCTCATCAGACTTGGTGGTGGCATGTACCTTTATCCAAGGAACCATCTTACCAGCCTTGAAAGAAAGGAAGAAAGGAAGAAAGAAAGAAAGAAAGAAACAAACAAACAAACAAACTTCTGGAACCTGGGCCTGGTGGCACATGCCTATAGTCAGTCCAAGCTCTCAGAAGAATGAGGCCCTTGCAGAGAACCTGGGATCAGCTCCCAGAACTTACATGATGGCTCACCGCCATCTGTAACTCCAGTTCTGGGGGATGCAGTTCCCTTCTTCTGGCCTCTTCAAGAACTCACTGGATACGTGCATGCAGGCAGAACACTCATATATGTAAAATAAAATTAATAAAACATAATTAATGAAATTAATAACAAATAAAATTAAACAAGAAAACAACAACAAAACCCCTAATGTCTCTTAAGGACCAGACAACTTACTGTATAGTTTAAATCCTGGCACTGTCCCTTGCTAACTGTGTGACCTTTCTGAACTTTGGCCTCTTCTTCAATCAGTGAGGCTAATTACTGGACTTATGTCTGAGACTCATGTCTCCCAATCAGTTACAGAGTTGGAAGTAAGAAATGAATACAGCAATGCTACATGCAGTCACTCTGTGTCAGATCTAGGGCTAGGTGCTGGGGACAGCACAAAAAGTGGCCAACTTTTTGGACCCTCTTTTCCAGAATTCACTGAAGAGCATGAAGATATGCATGACAGGTCTATTAACAAATAAAACATTTCAGAGAGGACCCCATGCCATGAGTGAATTGTGTAGATACCTGTGTCATTTTAGCCAGAGTGATCTGAGAGAGGTACTCTTCACAACAATTCCTTGAAGTTTGAACTTAGGCAGATAGCTTGACAATCTAATATTTTGTGTGCATTGTTTATTTTGGAGACAGTGTCTCATGTAGCCCAGGCTGTCTTCAAATTCAGTATATAGCTGAGGATGACCTTGACCTTCTGATCCTGTTGATGTCCTGAGTGCTGGGATGACAAGTGTGTTTCCCCATACCCTGAGTGCTGGGTGACAAGTGTCTACTCCCATGCACAGATTTTTAATGTCATGCGGAGCAGCCCAGTGCTCTGTGCATGCTAGCTAAACATTCTGCCAACTGAGCCACCACCCAGCCTTAATATGTAGTGTTTAATACATTTTTGCGGCTATTATGGTTTTCTTTTGAAACTTACTACAGAGTGTGTGTGTTCTCTCTTTCCACCATGTGGTTCTGGGACTAGAACTAAGGTCATCAGTGCCTTTACCTGCTGAGCCATTTTACCTGCTGATGTTCGTTTTGGTTTTCAACACAAGATCTCTTGTAGCCCCACTGGCCTCCAGCTCTCTATAGCCAAAATAAACTTGAACTGTTGATCCTCCTGCCTCAGTATCTAGAGTGGGGGAATCACAGGCACATGCTTCCTTGCCCAGCATTGCTGTTACTATGTTACAATTTAGGACTGATGTGAGCAGATTTACTAATATTGATGGATCTCCCTCCTAATAGTAGATAAAATAAGGAGCTGTGATGATTCTTGTAATGCACACTTGTTTGTATAAATACAAAGGTCTCTCATCTTCTAGTATTTGGAAGACAGAGGTGGGAGGATCAGGAATTCCAGCCTGAGCTGCATAGTGAGATCCTGTCACCAAGAAGGGGGGGGGGGGGAGAGCGTGCGCGTGCGCGCGCTGGGGCTGTAGCTCAGTTGGTAGAGTGCTCACCTAGCATGCGCAAAGCCCTGGGTTCTATTCCCAGAACTGCATACCCCAACATGGTATTCTCAAAATGACAGTGTTTGGAAGGCGAAGGTGCAAAGATCAAGAGTCCAAGGTTGGGACTACAGACATGGCTCAGGGTTACGAGCACTGGCTGCTTTTCCAGAGGACCTGGATTTAATTCCCAGTGTCCACATGGTGGTCACAACCACCTGTAACTCCAGTTCCAGGGGATCCAATGCCCTCTTGCTTCACAGGTATCAGATGTGCGTGTAGTGCATAGATATACACGCAGGCAAAACGGTCATGCACATAAAATACAAATAATCAAATTTAAAAACATTTTTAAAAATGATTGTTAAAGGTCATCTTGGGTTTTACAGTGAGTTCTAGGCAAGCCTAGAAATCTTGTCTTTAAAAAGAAAAGAAAGAAAAGAAAAAAGGGGGTGCAGGGGAGAAAGGATGGTAAGGGAAAGAATCTAAAACAAACCATCAGAGGTTGGGGTGGGCTTTTTTCTGAATGCATTCTCTTTGAGGGCCTAGAGCTTCCCCACTGACCTCAGTTGTACATTCTGGTTGACGGAACATCAGTGTCCACAACAAAGCCTGCCTGGCCGATGCCCTGTAGCTGTTATCTCCAGCTCTCAGCCTTCCTCCTGGCTGTTCCTGACTTTGGTTGATACTTGCTTATCTGACCCCTGGCTCAGCTGTGGAGGCCTAGGAGGTTGTGCTGGGTTTTTAGCTGAGCTCTTCAGGGAAGAGCTGATTTGTCAACAGACTGTCTGGATGCAAAAAGTCAGTTAATAATTAATTTTCCATGTCTTTGGGTCTCTGATTTTCACCGCAGTGCTAGTAAGAGTTGACTTGGGGCCAGGCTGGCCCTATCAGTTGGCACTTATAAATACTATTAGGGTTGCTGTGGGCTCTGGATTTAACTCTTAGGGACAAGAGTCCTGGGTGTTGGACAAATTGAAACCAATGATCTTTAGCTCTGGATTGATGCCTAAGGAGCCTTCTGTTACTTTTATGAATTTTTCAGAAGAGTCACGCCTAATGGCACATTCCTATGACCTCAGCTCTTTGAAGAGCTGAGGCAGGGGAGTCTTGAGTTCAAGGTCTTCCTAGGCTACAGAGCAAGTTTCAGACCATGTTGGCTTGAGTAGCTTGGTGATACTCTGTCTAAAATTAAAACATTATGGGCCGGTGAGATAGTTCGTAGGCCATCAAGCCTGATGACCAGAGTTTGAGCTTCTAAAACCTACCTGATAGGAGAGAACTAACATTCATATGCACTCTATACCGAATCCACTCCCACCTCCATAAATGAGTGTTATATAAAATTAATAAAAGTTTTTAAAAATCAAAGCGGAAAAGTTTTAAAATGTGTATGTGGTGGGGGGAGGAGCTAGGAGTATAGCTTAGTGTAGTGTGCTTGCCTAGTAAGGCAGGTCTCTAAGTTCAACCCTTGCTACTAGGAAGGAGAAAACATTCATAGAAATAGTTTACACTGGTTGAGAAACTAGAACCCTAGTCATGCTACTCTGGAGAAGAGGGCTAGTCTTCATAGGGTTCCCTTTTGCTGATCAGACCCTGAGGCAGAGGACAGAATCCCACCAAAGTTACCCAGAGCAGACTTCAGAATGGCTACCTAAGGTGTTCATTATCTCCTGTAGACTCTCCTTGGGATCTGAGGACAAGCAACTGGTCTTTCGGGGACATAAAATTGTCATTTCCTTGATGAACTGAGGTCTCTCAGAATGCACAGTTGGACAGAGGCCATGAGTCACAAGGGGCCTGAATGACTCACCATTCTGGTTCAAAACATTAAGTTTCTAGTTCCCTTCATCTCCCCATCGCCCCTCCTCTGTGTGTGTGTGTGTGTGTGTGTGTGTGTGTGTGTGTGTTGGAAATTGAACCCAGAGTCTCATACCTTCATTGCTAGGGCAGTACTTTATATGTCTCAGGCTCTCACTGGATTCTACATAGGTACTCTACCTCTGAGTCATGCTCGCAGCCTCTCTACATGCATTCTGCTTTCACTAAAGATAGCTTAGTATATTTTGAGTTCAGTCTCAAGGATCTGGTCTTAGCTAGAACAGGGTGATTCTGGCTATGTAAAAACCTGAGCAAAGGGCCTGGCACTCAGGTGTGCAGTCACTTTTAATCAATGTTCCTCTATGTGAAAATGTGATTTGGAGACTGATTTGTAGGATTTGAAAGTGGGGCCATGCCTGTTTTTCTAGAAGAATGAGAGAAAATCCAACACAAGTCCCAGCTGTCCTCTTAAGCCTGGCCTAAGTTGTGTACATCAGCTTGTAGAGTTCTCACCTACAAATGCAAAGATTCAAAGAGGCAAGTCTTTGTTCATAGTCTTAGAGCCTTGTTTTAGTGTCATTTCTGTTGCACTGATAAAATACCATGACAAAAGCAACTAGAAGATGTCTTAGTTAGGGTTTTACTGCTGTGAACAGATACCATGACCAAGGCAAGTCATATATAGAACAACGTTTAATTGGGGCTGGCTTACGGGTTCAGAGGTTCAGTTCTTTATCGTCAAGGAAGGAGCATGGCATCATCCAGGCAGGCATGGCGCAGGAGGATCTGAGAGTTCTACATCTTCATCTGAAGGCTGCTAGAAGAATACTGACTTCCAGGCAGCTAGGATGAGGGTCTTAAAGCCCATACCCACACCTACTCCAACAAGGTGACACCTACTCTAATAAGGCCACACCTTCTAATAGTGCTACTTCCTGGGATGAGCTTATACAAACCTTCACAGAGGAGAAGAAAGGATTTATTTTAGCTCACAATTCTAGGCTATCACTTCAAGGACGTCACAGTGGCAAGAGCTGGAGGGCATTCATCATATCACATCTCTAATAAGGAACAGAGACCAATGAATGCGTGTAGGCTAGTGCCAGCTCTCTCCGTCCTTTTTGTTCAGTCCAGTGTGTAGTCCACCTACATTCAGGGTGTGTCTTCCCACCTCAAGTAACCAATTAAGGTAAGAGAGACTCCAGATGTTTCAGCAGGTAAAAATACTTGTCATCAACCTTGATCTGAGATCAACCCCTAGGAACCATATTGTGGAAGAAGAGAACTCAGTTCCACAGCAAGCTATCTTCAGACTCACATGCATGCTCTGGAACATAAACATATTACACACAAAACAAACATAATTTAAAAAGAAAAAAAAATGTCTCCCAAGGGCATGTGGTTACATCCCAACCTAGTCTAGACAATTCCTCATTGAGAGTCCCTTCCCAGGTGATTTTTGATTGTGTCAGTTTGCCAAATAAATAATCTTCACAACCTCTAACAGGACAGGACTCAAGAGCCAGGCATGATCTATAATTTAGCATTCAGAAGGCTTAGATCTTAAGTTCCAGGCTACCCTGCACTACAGAGTGAGCTCAGGGGCTGTGGTGATGGCTTGGAGGTTAAGAGCACTGGTTACGGTTGCTCTTCCTTAGGACCTGGGTTCAATTCCCAGCAACTACATGGTAGCTAGCAACCATGTGTACTCCAGTTCTAGGAGGTCTCTGCAGGCATCAGGCAATAGTTCACAGACAGACTTGCAGGCAAAATAACCATACACATAAACATAAAGTAAAACAAAGATCAAAAGAGACACTCAGGCTAGGGACACTACTCTGTGGGTAGATATTAGCTGCAGAAATGTGACGACTTTAGTTTACATCCCCAGAACCCATGTAAAGTCAGGCACAATAAGCTTTACGTGTAATCCTAATCCTCATAATGTGAAATGGGAGGAGAGGACAGGAGAATCTCTGGAAGTTGGGGGTGAGCTGGCCTGGTGTACACAGCACAATAAAAGAGACTCTGTCTCAAGCAAGGTGGAAGACAAGGGTATTCTCCTGCCTCTACCTTTGCACTTGTTCACTTGAACTTATACATACATACTTGCAAGCACATGAACATACACGAATACATACCTTAAAAAAAAAAAAAAAAAAGAGGAAACAAAACTGTTATTGTGACTCACTAATTTTGCCTTTGATCTCTCTGCCCCCCTCCCCCCAGGCTCCTGGGACCATGGGCCTCAGGCCCTGAGGACAGGAGGCTCCCTGTGGCCATGACGACAGGTGACTGTTGCCACCTCCCTGGCTCCCTATGTGACTGCTCCAGCAGCCCTGCTTTTTCCAAGGTTGTGGAGGCCACAGGGCTTGGGCCACCTCAATATGTAGCACAAGTGACTTCAAGAGATGGCCGGCTGCTCTCAACTGTCATCCGGGCTTTGGATACACCAAGGTGAGTAGGGACCATTAGTAGCCAGGCCTTTGTCCCCATTTCTCTCTGGGGTGAATGATATCCTCCTAGTCTGAGGTCAGGAGTCCAGTCACTGAGAGAGGCGAAGGGGTTAATGTGCCAGAGAGGAAAAGCCAAATACTGGTGTTGGAGGGATAGCTCGTTGGTAAAAGGACCTGCTGCTCTTTTAGAGACAGGAGTTCAGTTCCCGGCACCAACAATGGATCGTTCACAGCTGTCTGTAACTCCATTTCGAGGGATCTAGTACCCTCTTCTGACCTCCTTGGGGTGTGTGTCTTATCAATGGTGCGAGGGAGATGGCCAGTTGATGAAATGCTTGCTGTGCAAGCTTGACGACCTGAGCTCCATCCCTAGAACCTATGTAAAAACTGAGCTTTGTAGCCTGTGCTTGTAATCCCAGTACTAGGGAGGCAGAGATAAGCAGATCTCTGGAGCTCTCTGGTGAGCCAAGCTACCTTAATTAGTGAGTCCTGGGCCAATTAAAGACTTTAAAAAAAAACAAAAAACAAAAAACAACAACAAAAAAAACCATGATGGACATCTCCTGAGGAATAGCCCCTGATATTACCTCTGGCCTTTACATACACACACCTTCTCCATCCAACAGGGCCACATTACCTATTAGTGTCACTCCCTATGGGCCTATGGAGACCATTTTCTTTAAAACCACCACAGAGATGAAAGTACAGTCCCACCAAAGTCTAGCTGTGGGGATCGATGAGTTTACTGGGCTTACTTATAGAGCATGGGTGTATGGTTACTTATAGGAACATTGGTACCCCAGCGTCTTAGTTAGGGTGTTACTACTGTGAACAGACACCATGACCAAGGCAGGTCTTATAAAGGACAGCATTTAACTGGGGCTGGCTTACAGGTTCAGAGGTTTAGTCCATTATCATCAAGGTAGGAGCATAGCAGTGTCTAGGCTGGAGGAGCTGAGAGTTTCACCTCTTGTTCTGAAGACAGCTAGTAGAATAGCCTCCAGCCTGCTAGGACGAGAGTCTTAAAATGTACCCGCCCCCCCCATCCCCCACAGTGACACACCTACTCCAACAAGGCCACACCTACTCCCAAAAGGTCCTACTTCCTAATAGTGCCACTCCCTTGGCCAAGCATATACAAACCATCACACCTAGAATAGCTGAATCACCAGAAAGTCTCAACCAGCATTGATGAAGACTTTCCTACGGCATCATACATGGAGTCTCCTTTCATGAAGCTCCCATGTACTGAATATAGTCTAGCACCTTCTAGACCATGACAGACCATTTGTAACTGAGAAATAATGGAGTATATTTAGCAGGAAGAGATGCAAGATTTAGTGGCTGGGACCTCAGGGGAGGATCCAGTAACCTTACCTCCTCCTCCTCAGAGGGAAGGCCAGTAGTCCATAGGCTTGGTCTCAAAGGTTACTGGCAAATAATTCCACCTATTCTGATGAAGATGCAGATGGCTCTCACGCCCAGAGGGTAGGGCTGTACACCACCAGTGACCTTGGGCTTTGGATAAGCAATGCAGAGAGTGAGGAGTATGGGGGATAGCACCTAGGACAGAACTTCTATGGATGCTGTTCTCTCCCCAAGTGACCTGGAACAAATGAAATACCTTTCTGGTCAGATTATTCCAAGAGCGTAGTGTTACAGTCCTCAGAATGGGGATTTGCTGCGCCTGTCCATAATGAAGGTTTGTTCTGAGAAGCCTACTGTAAGTTGAAATGTTGAAAATGCTGGGCTGGTGAGATGTCTCAATGTATAAAAAACTGGCCACATGTGCCTGGCAACCTGAGTTCAACCCTAGGGACCCACATAAAGGTGGAAAGAGAGATCTAACCACAACATGTTGGGCAGGAGACATGGGTAGATCCTGAGAGCTTGTTGGCTAACATGCCAGCCTAATGCAGACTTTCAGTTCAGTGAGAAACCCTAAGAAGACTCCTGATGCTCTGGCCTTCACATGTTTGCTCACAGGCACAAGCACCTGTAACTCAATGTGTGCTACACACACACACAGAGATTGTAACCTCCAGGCCTTCATGTCTTCCCCTCTCCTTGCCTTTTCTTTTCTCCTTCCCCTTCCCTCCCTTTTCATCCTTCCCTTGTTCCTTTTTTTATTTTATTTTATTTTTATTTTCTCAAGACATTATTCCATGTAACCTATTCTGACCCCAAGCTTGTTATGTAGCTTGGCTGGCCTTAAACTCCTGAACTTCCCACCTCTTCCTTCTACTGGGATTACAGATGTGTGCTACATTGTCTGGCTTTCTTGGACTTGTCAACATCTATAAAATGGAAGCAAGTGAGCACTTTCCTCCAGGCTTTGTGAGAATGAGATAAAGGAAGCCCTAAGATACAGCCTGTAGCCACAGTTCTGGGTCCAGGGACAGAGGAACATCAGTTGAGTTTGGCTTGTGCAGCACAATGAACCCCAAGCTCAGCCTGCAGTGAGTTCCAAGGAGACCCTGTTTCAAAAAGCAAGACAAAGGAACATGGTGGCACATAACTCAGGAGGTAGAGGCAGGTGGATTTTTGTGAGTTCAAAGTTAGCTTGGTCTATATAACAAATTCTAGGCTGGCTAGGGCTACATAGTGAGACTCTGTCTTTAAATAAATATAAAAACAGAGTGTTAGTCATGGTGGCAGATGCCTGGCATCCTAGTACTGGAGAAGTAGTCACAGGAGGGCCAGAAATTCAAGATTGTCCTCAGCTGTGGTAGCAAGTTAGAGGCCAACCTGGGCTATACGAGACTCTGTGTAAAAACAAACAAAAAGATTGAAGTCGGGTGTGGTGGCATATGTCATTAATCCTAGTTCTTGAACATCAGAGGCTGGCATATCTCTATGAGTTTGAGGCTAGCCTGATCTACATAGTGAGCTCCAGAACAATCAAGGCTACATAATGAAACAATGTCTTTTTTTTTGGATTCTTCTTCTTCTCATTCATTTATTCATTCATTTTTTTTTTTTTTTTAAAGATCTAATTTATTATATGTAAGTACACTGTAGCTGTCTTCAGACACCCCAGAAGAGGGCATTAGATCTCATTACAGATGGTTGTGAGCCACCATGTGGTTGCTGGGATTTGAACTCATGACCTTCAGAAGAGCAGTTGTTGCCCTTAACTGCTGAGCCATCTCTCCAGCCCCTGGATTCTTCTTTTTCAAGACAGGGTTTCTCTGTGTAACTCTGGAAACCATATCTTAAAATAAATAAAAACGTGCTGGAAAGATGGTTCACTTGGTAAAAGGCCTGCTATGTAAGTATAAAGACTTGAGTTCAAATGCCCAGAATCCATGTAATCAAGCCTGCAAACCTTTAACCACTCCTACAGAGAGGTGGGGATGGGGACAAGTGAAACTCCCCAGAAGCTCAGAGGAGAGAGCCTGGAACATAACAGTACTGAACACCGACCCTGCCTCAAACAAGGTACTTGTCCTCTGTCTGACCTCCACCCATACATCATGACACATACACTCATACACACACACACACTTATATAAGATAAACCATTTAAATGAAACAGCAAAAACATAATGGCCCCAGAAGTAATGCATACATGGGGAGTACTCAATAAACTGTTAATTTTTGCCTTCTCTTCCTTTGTTGGAATTAGTGTTTCTTCCAGAAGAAAGTAAGCAGACATGGCTCTTAAGATTCTCGCTGCTTCCTTTCCCTGAGTTGATTTCTGGAATGAGGAGTCCTTTTCTGTGGAGATCTCTCTCTCTCTCTCTCTCTCCCTCTCTCCCTCCCTCCCTCCCTCTCCCTCCCTCTCCCTCCCTCTCTCTCCCTCTCTCCCTCCCTCCCTCCCTCTCCCTCCCTCTCTCTCCCTCTCTCCCTCCCTCCCTCCCTCTCTCTCCCTCTCTCCCTCCCTCCCTCTCTCTCCCTCTTTCTCTCCCTCTCTCCCTCCCTCCCTCTCTCTCCCTCTCTCCCTCCCTCCCTCTCTCTCCCTCTTTCCCTCCCTCCCTCCCTCCCCCTCTCTCTCTCTCTCTCTCTTTCTCTCCCTCTATGTGTGTGTGTGGTTGTATAAGTTTGTGTGAGAGTTTGCGTGTGTGTGAGTACACACACATGTGCAGTTATGTGTATATGTGTGCTTATATGTTTGTGGAGGTCAGAGGCTGACATCAGGTATCTTTCTTGATATCTTTTTACACACACACACACACACACACACACACACACACACACACACACACA